>CAUYQU010006073.1:0-109357 GCA_963574635.1 Cheracebus regulus
AAATTACATCTTTTTTTACTTATAAGTTTGAGAATATCTTTTTTTTTTTTTTTTTTTTTTTTTTTTGAGATGGAGTTTTGTTCTTGTTGCCCAGGCTGGGGTGCAATGGCACGATCCTGGCTCACTGCAACCTCTGCCTCCCGGGTTCAAGTGCTTATCCTGCCTCAGCCTCCCTAGTGGCCAGGATTACAGGCATGCCCCACCACGTCTGGCTAATTTTGTATTTTTTAAAGTAGAGACAGGGTTTCTCCATGTTGGTAAGGCTGATCTCGAACTCCCAACCTCAGGTGATCTGCCCACCTCAGCCTCCCAAAGTGCTGGGATTACGGGTGTAAGCCACTGTGCCCGGCCAAGAATACTTATAAAGTATTATAAATCCAAGTATTATCATACCTTATAAGTAGGATAATAAAGGTTAGACATCAAATGTATTTTTCCCTACTTTTCTGAGATTTACTGGATTGTCTTGATATAGTAACTAAGATACAGAAGAGATCATGAGAAGACATTTAAATAATATAGTTACAAATCGCAAGTACTGGATTTTACGCTGATTGTATTGGGTCAGTAGAATCATACGTAACTGGCTGTCATTGTCTGGATGTGTTAACTCAACTTTGACAAGAAGAAATAATAACAATCCACTGTCCAACAATTTCAGTGAGAATTAAATCAACTAGTATTTATGAAGAGCAAACAGTAACCTGTACAAAACCACACTAATATTAGTGACTGCCATTAGCTTTTGTTGTTTCTAAAGTGTTAATTAATTTGAAATGTACAAATGGAACTGAAATACTTGAAAACTAAATACTAAAATCGGTAATAATGACAAGAGTAGCTTGCAGAAGAAATTCTAAAATATGCCACCTGTTGGTTTATGTGAAAGTGAAAGGGTGAATGAGAAAAATATAAAAGCCCTTCACGGTCCAATAATAGTAGTACAGAAGCTAGAGAGTCTGTATATAAATGTTTGACTACCATCTTCCTCATCCCATGTTGTGACAAATAAATCTTTTCTAAATGAAAGAATGTTAGCTCAGAAAGTTTTTAAAAACACAAAGAGAGGCCAGAATGGAGTAATTTTAGAAATATTAGACATGATATTTTGGCAAGAAGAAGAAGAAACTTTATGTTTCTCATCTTTTAATGAGAAATAGCAATGTGGTACATTTCTTTATTTCTAATTTTTAAAATTATTTATTAGAATTGACATAAAAATAACTTGTAATAAATTATTATTCAGAACATAGCACATTCTTGTCCATAAAATCTAGTAAAGTTGAAAACTGAAAACAAAACTTCAGCAGTCAAAAAAGAGCTTATAAGGCATACAAAAGATTATTTCTATTCTGTGCATTGTCAGCTTGTGTATGTGAAAAAAGGTACAAAACTAAACTATTAACTAAAAATCACATTTTTTTTTCCATTCAGAAAAAAGTATTCGAGGAAACATCCAATATAACTTAAAAAAATTAAAGGTGTAGGAATAAGCTACATTGATGGGGAATTGCATGTAGTTGCCAAACTGGAATTCAAAACCATCTCTAAATTTTTAGAAGTTGAAGGAAAACAACAACAACAAAAATAATTGGTATTTCCTGAGCTTAATAACTAGCTTTAGTAGGACATGTGGTTTCATTTTGATGACTCTCATTTCTTAGGAAAATGTTACTATTTCTGTAGGCATTTTCATTTGGGAGTGGATTTAATAATTAATTAAAAAAGAGTTAGTTCAGCTGAATTTGATTTCATCCTTTCGGTCTTTACTTTTTCCACAGTAAATTACAGTATAGTTTGAAATTAAAAAGTTCTAAGTAGAGAAAAATAAAGCATTTTATAACTATATTGTGTGATATACATATGAACTAGTACATATTAAAAATTAGACATCTGCTTTGATGCATTTTATTGCTGAATATGGCCAAGAAGTTGTGGCATCATAGAATTCAAGTCAGTGTTTGTTCTATGATAAAATCAAACTACTAATTAAAGCAGGATTTCACAATTTGTTAAGGGAAGCAGTGGTTGGGGGGATTCATTTAAAAGTCTATACCCAACCTTAACATGATCTCTTAAATGCAGAGCCATCTCATCTCATTTATTAAACACCTATATATCACAAGGCATTATGCTATATTGAATATACAAATAAGTATATGGCATCATATTTTTCTATAGGGGTCTATTTGGCAAGAAAATTATATATTATTATACACAATAATAATTTGTACGATAGAATATTTAGTACTATGTAATAGAAGTGCATACAAAATACAAGATGAAATTATTTCTATGTTGTCTCACTACATATCTACAAATGGTTAAATTATATTTTAAAAGCAGATCATAAGAGTTGCTATGGTCCTACTCTAAAGTAGATGTTTCCAAGAGTAATGTGACATATTGCTTTCTTGTTATCATCATGCACACATATGTGTGTGTGGGTGTGTGTGTGTGTGTGTTGGCTCAGAAACTAACAGGCCAATGTCTTTTTGTCTTGAATTGAATAAATTGAGCCTGTTGTAAAGTCAAAGTGAGCACACCACACTCTCCCTTTCCACTTCCCGACCAAACTTGTTAAGAATTACATTCTCCAAAATAAGAAAACTGTTTGCTATTATGTACTCTAGGGTTAATTCAATGAAAAATTTAGGGATTTGCTAAACCTTTCTTTCCTAAAGACATCTGAGTTCCAACTTGTTTCGGCTGGACTTTAAGGTGAAAAAAAAAAAATCAGTTTTCCTTTCCCTTTAGAACGATGATTTTCCCAGAGTAGAAAAGTACAGCAGAAATAGTGCTGTAAAAGAGAAAACCTTGGTGAAATGTACTTGAAGTTGAGAAAGGCAAAGATAAAGAGAATGACAAAAATATTTATAGTGACCCCCATTACCTCTTAGAGTCTTACTTTCTCTTTATTTCCAAGACTTAGTAAATAAGGTGAAATCCCTTGAATAGGCTATTTGTTCAAATGAGGCCACACTAGAACAAGCATTCTTGAGTAGTAATTGGGATAAAGGTGTTGTGTTTAATTTGTCTCTTAAACTATATACTTGTCTTTTACTGAATGAAAGTAGTTTTGAATCTTTGTCTGTATTGAAGAGGAAATATCAAAATCTATCTAAATGCTTTTAGTGAATTAAATGCTAATACGGCCTTGATAAGATGGGCTATAGACTTTCATGAATTGAAGGAAGCCTCTCATTTTCTATTTTACAAACTAATATCAAGAAGACACAAATGAAAAAGAAGACGTAT
Source organism: Cheracebus regulus (assembly GCA_963574635.1). NCBI lineage: Eukaryota > Metazoa > Chordata > Mammalia > Primates > Pitheciidae > Cheracebus > Cheracebus regulus. The sequence continues at coordinate 3,259 of CAUYQU010006073.1, forward strand.
TTTTGCATATTCACGTATGTGAGTGGTTTTGCTGGAATTTTTTAATAACGTTTTCAGAAAGCAATTCTGCACTATTGACAGTTCTGTAACTTATTCTTATTTTTCTATTTGCAAATTACTCAGTTGTCATGTAGTTTTAGCAGAAAATGACAAAACATGGAACCCTTCCTATGAAAATAAGGCTCCTCAGCTGACTCATAAACAAACTTTGTGTTAATGTACCTTCCCTTTTGTGACTCTGTCTCATTAAGGCATCTTTAGTTGGACACAATTGGTCTCCAATTAAAAAGCTGAAGTCTGATGCCAATGTGGTTGTTTGGGTCTGTTCTCCACAAACAGCATATGCTGTGGCTACATGGATTTCTATTTACCTTTGCAGCATTTGTTTCTTTTGATCCTGAGATCTTCAGAAAGAGAAAGGAATGTTCTGGCATTTTATGGTAGAATGACATTTGCTTCTTTAGGTTGGCAGCCATCACTAATTCCAGGCTTGTTTCCTCAGGGTTATTTCTTACTAATTAGCTGCTTTTGTGCAACTTTTTTTTTTTTCTACATATGGCGCTACATGTCTTTGAAAAGTGAAACGAATACTCATATAAATGGTTGTGAATCAACATTAATTCAATTTGCCTATCAAAAGCATGGAAGTTTAAAAAAAGTAGAGGTATTTGGATAAACCTCGAAGCGTTTATAAATAGTAATCATCTTTTACTTAGAATTATTGGGGATTTTGCTTTTGTGTTGCAAAAGTTATAAAATACAAAAATGGGTTTAGAAGGTTTACTTAATGATAAACTGGCAGGCCACAAACTGCTGCAAGGAATGGAGGCTCTGATGAAAGGAAGTTACTGAAAGGAAATGGGAATGACAGGGCATGTGGATTTCTTTAAGGAAGAGAAAAGTTATAGTGAATAAAAATTACATTTAGATGGACTGAGCAAAAGTTCAGTCAGGAAAAGATCCAAAATTATAGATATATTTTTTTTTTCCTGAAAAGGAAGTGTGAGTCTAGGTAGTGTAAACTTGTAAAGAAATAATGGTTTTGTTCCAAGGTTCAAGAGAACTATTAGAGTGATTTTTACAGAAGATGGCTGTGGTCTAAAAACAAAGGGAAACATCATGAGCCCAGTTACGGAGGATGATGGACTATTACCAGGTGAAAAAGAAAATTGAACAACTTGATAGATATGTGATTAGAACAGAAGTGACAATAATAGTCATCCTCCCTGTGAATCCTTACCTGAACTCTCATGAAAGCTTGATGTTTCCTCCTTCATGATCCCATAGAATGCTAAAGAAGTCTGACAAAAACTTCTATTATCATATGCTACTGTACTGTTTTGAGTATTGGTATTATTTTTCATCTTTCTCAAGAGACTAGCATAGAACCCAATACGTAATAGATTCTCTAAATCATTTCTTAAATTACAAAAATGGAGTTCATCTGTATTGTTTGCTATAGTATACATTCTTATATATGAGTTTTATTTCTGTATCTTTTACAGAAGTTCACTGGAAAATACAAAACAAAATCCAGTAATAATTTGCCTAAATAACCTAGAGAATTGGAGAGAAGCAAAATACATGATCTTGGGCTTTTAGTTTTCTTCCCAAAGAAGGAGCAGTAAGATACTTCTAGCTTTCAATATTGGGCTTATTGTTGGGAACCCATGAAGGATAAGGTTAGCAATTTATAAAGGAACTAAGAGATTGGGCCAGACTGGAGGTAGTATAGCCCCAAAACTTAAAATTGATTCCTACTACTAAGGCTTCAGAGTTGAGAGAGCTTAATGAATAGAGACCAAGTAGGCGCAATGTAACTGAGCTATCTGTACGACTGAATGTCCTTGACACATGTGAGTGGGACTGGGAACTTGATGGATGTGTTTTGCTACCACACAATAAAAAGGATGTTTATCTAGACTTCTGCCACTTGGTAGGGCTTTCAGGTTAATTTGATTAGATTGATAAATTTTATTCAACAGCTTAATTGTGGCCTACTGATATGTGTACAACCCATAACAATTTTTATGGCTGTTTTTTTTTTTGATAAAAGTATGAGCTAAATGTAAGTAATTACAAGTCAACAAATAAAAAAATATATGTGCACTGTATTTGAACTGACATGGTGATTTTGATAATTGGATGTGTAGGTGGACAATGGGAATTTTGGCTTGGCACATGCTCATGAAACAAGGGATCCTTTAATATTTTCTTTTGCTGTCATAAGTGCTGATGTTGCTGCCCTGAGATGAACTGGGGAGTAGGGTCTAAAAAATGTTATTGAACATTTCTTAAACAAAACTAGTTGATAATTTGATCAGCAGCATTTGTCTTTCCAGTGCCAAACTGGACAGTAATATGTTCCACATGAAATAAATGTGGAGAGCTCTATGTGAAACACAAATACATTTAGAGATAATTTACGTCACTCCAGGATCTTCGCCCTCTCCTTTTGGCTCCTTGCCATGTCTTTTCTCATATCCCGCAGGTTCAAGGATAGCAGCAATCAGCCTGTGAGTTTTTTCTACCCTTAGCCAATATTAGAAGGCAAGATGTGGAAGTGCACTTTTATTACATTTGCCAGAACGTTTTCTTTTAGAATATGTAAACTTCCTCATTTAGAATCTATGCACATTAACCCTCAATTTTTTAGGGAAAATAGTCATGACCGTGTACCATCTGGGTCTAATGAATGTTTTAATTTTTTAAATACTTTAAGATTTTAAAACTAATCTGCAAAACTTTTAAATCAAAATTTAAATTTTATTTTTCTTACAATATTCATCAGAATTTAATCATAGCAAAATTGTATATGTCAAGTAAATTTTGGCACAAAACACCATAAAACATAAAATACTGTAATCATACATTGTGGTAAAATGGGGTGGTCTAGATTCCTCTCAAAATTTGTATATTATAAACTCCTTCCTGTTGATTGACTAACTGGATGAGCAAACCATATTACCTTTGGCCTCAGAAATATATTGTTTAGTCATCAATTTTGAGTTTAAGAAAATTCTTGTAAAGTACTATCAATCTGAACACCCATTCTAAGATTTTTGCTTTTGTGATCAATTTTACTGCTATGTAATCCATTGTGCTATTCTATGTTCCTTTGTGTTCATCTTCCTATTTATCTAATCATTGTGAAATGTCTTTCTCTGTTCTTTGCTAAAATAGGCAGAAAACAAAACTTCAGAATTTTTATTGTGTTTTGTGAAGGCTAAAGCAGATTACAAAATACTGAATAATTTGTTTTATGCCTTCTTAAAAGATGACACAATCTTTGGGCAATGTATTAATAAGCTGAAGGATAACAATTTATTTCACTTTTTAATCATCTTTGAATTGATTTCATCATTTTTTAAAAAAATTCTTATTATCTTAGGTTTTCCAGCATAGCTGAAAGTAATTGATGAGTAATGCAAAGTATAGATAAAATAATTCCTAGGTTTATGAAACAGCAAAATATTTCAAGGAATATTAAAAATGTAGATTATTAACATCTCAAAATATATCTTTTGTTAAAAAATGAAAGAGTTGACAAATCCATATGGTAATTAAAAATATAATAAACTTTATTTTGTTAACATTTTTTTCTCTTTGAACTTAGGAAAACTCTACGAATGACTGAGAGTTATAAAATATCAATCTTTATAAAATGCTCAAAAAATAATGTTTAAAGATTAAAATTGAGTCCAGTGATTCCTCATGTGCATTCAGTTAAAGGAATGAAACTGAGAGGTCATAGAGATACATCTATAAGAATATGGAGGCAAGATGGCTGACTAGATGCAGCTAGGAGGAACATCTAATGGTTCAAAGGAACGTGGGACCACCAAGGGACCAGGACACCAAGAAGACTGGTGCACTCTAAACAGACCTTAGGAGAGAAGTCATTGAGAGTGAAAGGAGGAAGGTCACAGATGCTGGGATGAAGGGTGAGAAAGCTGGGAACCCTGCATAGGGTTACTACACATGAGGACTTATTCCTGGCCCCCACTGACTTCTGGGGAAGGGATGAGTTGAGGAGGCAAGGAGCACCCTTCTCTCACCATGGGCTTCTGAAATCTTAGCATCAGTGGACTCAATGACCCCCATGGATGCTCAAGCTGGCAGGGATAGCTGCTTTGAGAGGTTGCAGGGGCAGGATTCCAGACTGTGTGGAGCCCAGAGGGTTTGGTGTAGAAATATCTGCAGGAGAGCATGGCCAGGAATGTTCACCCTCCAAGGCTGGCCGGAATTGTCAGACCTGAATAGAGAAGGGCCATCTTGGATCTCGCTAGTGAGATCAGACCAGTCCAACCTGAATGCCCTTTTGTCTGCTAGCCTCTCCTGGGGCTCCAGCCTGGCCATGAGTGCTTGTAGTGCAGCATCAGATGCCCAGTCAGGGCACCTCCAGTGAGCCTGCATTGTAGCTGCTACACTGGCAGACAGTGCCTTACTGTCAGAGAGCTCCAGCAGAATAGACCCCACTGACAGGCGCCAGCCCACCTAGATCTTCCCTCCACCCACTACTGCCTTCTCCATGTCACTTTGTTGGCATACACTTGCCCACGACCAAGCCTACCCATCACTTTGCTGGCTCACATATACATAGGCAAAATTTGCCTCCCTTTCCCTGCCAGTATGTGGGTGACACTGCTACACAGTCATTTCTAACACAAACACATGCATGAATACCAGCAGCATTGCCTCCCTGCCCTCGGCTGCCATGGCCACTGGCATGAACATCTACAGGGATACCAGTAGCCACGCTTCCTGCACCACCACCACCACCACTGGCACAAACATGCACACAATTACCAGCACTGTGCCCACCCCTGCATCAACACTGCTGTGGGGTGAATGTATACATGGACATCAGTGGCCCTGTCTGCCCTCTAACCATACCATTGCTGCCACCACAGCAGGGCCTGCTTGAAAGCCATGTAGCTTGGGCCTGCTAGTTTTCTGTCCCAGCTGGGGAGCATGTACCCCCATGTTGCTGCTTCTAGCACAAGCCAACGAGCATAGATCCTGCTGCTACTGCCCAATGAGGCACTTTGGCTGGTACCACCCTTTGAAATGTTGTGGCCAGAGGTCCAGGAACACCTTGGCCCCTCTAGTCCAGTAGGTTTCCAACCTTGAGGGTTCAGAGGATAAAACTGGGGGCCCAATACCAGCCCCCCAGAGTTAAAGCACACAGCCCAGGGAGGCTGTGCTGAGCCTTGGCCCTCTAAAAATCAATTAGAAGTGAAGCCAGTTGACTGAACCCACTTTATACCATAATCAAACCTCCAAGGACATCAATGAAGATAAAAGAAAGAAAAGAATTTTCAACCAAGAATTTCATATCCAGCCCAACTAAGCTTCATAAGTGGAGGAAAAATAAGATCCTCCTCAAAGAAGCAAATTCTAATGGATATTGTTAACACCAGACCTGCCTTACAAGTGATACTGAAGGAAGTGCTAAACATCGAAAAGAAAGACCATTACTGGCCACTAGAAAAACACTCTTAAGCACATAGAACAGTGACATTGTAAAGCAATCACACAAACAAGTCTTCACGTAACCAGCTAACAGCATGATGACAGGAACAAATCCACATATATCAATACTACTTTGAGACTAATCAGGCAAAATGCCTTAATTAAAAGGCACAGAGTGGCATGTTGGATAAAGAAGCAACACACAACTATAGGCTGTCTTCAAAAGACCCATCTCACATACAACGACACCCATAAGTAAAGGGTTGAAGAATAGTGTACCAAGCAAATGGAAAACAGAAAAAAGCAGAGACCTCTGTGGTAATTAATATTAAGTGTCAACTTGATTGCATTGAAGGATGCAAAGTATTGTTTCTGGGTGTGTCTGTGAGAGTGTTGCCAGAGGAGATTAACACTGGAGTCAGTGGATTGGGAGAGGATCCTCAATGTGGATGGGCACCATCTAATCAGTTGCCAACACAGCTAGACAAAGCAGGTGGAAGAAGGTGGGATAAGCTAGTTTGCTAAGTCTTCCAGTTTTCATCTTTCTCTTACACTGGATGCTTCTTGTCCTTAAACATCAGTCTCCAGGTTCTTCAGTTTTTGAACTTTGGGACTTACAGCAGTGGTTTGACAGGGGCTCTCACACCTTTGGCCACAGACTAAAGGCTGCACAGACACCCTCCCTACCTTTGAGGCTTTGGGACTCAGACGGAGCCACTAGTGGCTGCCTTGCTCCTCAGCTTGCAGACAGCCTATTGTGGGACTTCACCTTGTGATTGTATGAGTCCATTCTCATCAATAAACTGCCTTTCATATATACATATATCCTATTAGTTCTGTCACTCTGGAGAACCCTGACTAATACACTGCTATTCTAATTTCAGACAAAACAGACATTAAACCAACAAAGATGAAAAAAACAAAGAAGGATATTGCATAATAGTAAAGGACTCAATTTAACAAGAAGAACTAACTAGCTAAAATGTATATATACACACATCCAAGAAAAGAGCACCCAGATTGATAAAGCAGGGTCTTAGAAACATAGGAAGAGATTCACATAACCACATGATAATAGTGGGAGACTTCATTTAACACCCCATTGAAAGTATTAGATCATTGAGACAGAAAATTAACAAAGATATTAAGGACCTGAACTCAGAACTGAATCAAATGGACCTGATAGACATCTACAGAACTTTTCACCCCCAAACAACAGAATATACATTCTTCTCATCATCGCATGGCACATATGCTAAAATTGACCAAATAATTGGACATAAAACAGTCCCCAGCAAATGCAAAAGGACTGATGTTATAAGAACCACTCTCTTGGAACATTACATGGTAAAATTAGAAACTAAGCCTAAGTAAACTGATCAAAACCATACAATTTCATGGAAATTAAATTAATCTAATCCTGAATGACATCCCACCACCACCACCCACCACCTGAGACAGAATATCACTTTGTCACCCAAGTTGGAATGCAGTGAGGCCATCTTGGCTCACCACAACTTCCATCTCCAGATTAAAGCAATTCTTCTGCCTCAGCCTCCCAAGTAGCTGGGACTGCAGGTATGCACCACCATGCCCAGCTAATTTTAGTAGTTTTAGTAGAGACAGGATTTCATTATGTTGGCCAGGCTGGTCTCAAACTCCTGGCCTCAAATTATCCACCTGCCTCAACCTCCCAAAGTGCTGGGATTACAGATGTTGTCCACCTCTCCCTGTCTCCTGCATGACTTTTGGTTAAATAATAAAATTAAAGCTGAAATAAAGAAGTTCTTTGAAATTAATGAGAACAGAGATACCACATGCCAGAATCTCTGGAACACAGCTAAGGCAATGCTAAGAGTGAAATTTACAGCACAAAATGCCATATCAAAAAGTAGAAAGATCTCAATTTAACAATCTGACATCACAGCTGAAAGAACTAGAGAAGCAAGAACAAACCAATCCCAAAGCCAGGACTACAACTAACCAGAAAGGTGAAAGATCTCTACAATGAGAATTACCAAATACTGCTCAAGGAAATTAGAGGTGACACAGAGAAAGGGAAAACATGGAGAGGAATAATAGATAGGAAGAATCAATATTCCTCACAGATAGGAAAATTCAATATTGTTAAAATGGCCATACTGCCCAAAGCAATTTATAGATTCAGTGCTACTCCTATTAAACTATCAGTTACATTCTTTACAGAATTTTTAGAATGGTATTTAAAAATTTATATGGAGCCAAGAAAGAGCCCAAATAACAAAGGCAATCCTAAGCAAAAACACAAAACAAAGAAAACAAAAAGTAACCAAAGAAAAAAACATAAACCAAAGCTGGAGACATCAATTGACCTGACTGCAAAGTACACTACAGGGCTACAGTAGCCGAAACAGGATGATGGTAGTACAAAAACAGACACATCGACCAACAAAATAGCCCAGAAACAATGTCCCACACCTATAACATCTGATCTTCAACAAATTTGACAGAAAGAAGCAATGAAGAGAAGACTCCCTTTTCAATAACTAGTGTTGGTATAACTGACTAGCCATATGCAGAAGACTGAAACTGGACCCCTTCCTTACACCATATACAAAGTCAACTTGAGATGGTTTAAAGACTTAAATGTAAAAACCAAAACAATAAAAACCTGGAAGCCAACCTAAGAAATACTCTTCTGGAATTAGGACCAGGCAAAGATTTCATGATGAACATATCCCACAAAACTGCAACAAAACCAAAAATTGAACAAATGGGACCTAATTAAAGAGGTTCTGCACAGCAAAAGAAACTATCCATCAGAGTAAACAGCCTACAGAATGGGAGAAAATATTTGCAAACTATGCAGCTGTCAAAGGTTTAATATCCAGAATCTATATGGAGCTTAAATTTACAAGCAAAAACCAAACAGCTCCATAAAAAAGTCAGCAAAGGACACAGATACTTTTTAAAAGAAGGCATAAATGTGGCCAGCAAGCATATAAAATAGGGCTCAACATCACTAATCATTAGAGAAATGCAAACTAAAACTCTAATAAGATATCTCACACCAGACAGAAGGGCTATCATTAAGATGTTAATACAGATGCTGGCAAGGTGCAGAGAAAAGGGAAAGGTTATACACTGTGGGAATGTAAATTAGCTCAGCTAATGTGGAAAGCAGTTTGGCGATTTCTGAAAGAACTTAAAACAGAATTGCCACTCAACCTAGCAATCTCATTATTGGGTTTATACCCAAAGGAATATAAATTTTTCTGCCATAAAGACACATGCACACATATGTTCATCACAGCACCATTCACAGCAGCAAAGATATGGAATCAACCTAAATGCTCCTCAACAGTAAACAGGATAAAGAAAATATGGTGCATAAATATGATGGAATACCACACAGCCATACACAAGAATGGAATCATGTCCTTGGCAGTAGCATGGATGGAGTTGGAGGCCATTATCTTAATTAAGCAAAATGACACAGGAAGATAAAATCATATACTGCTTGTTCTCATTTAAAATTAAGAGCTAAACATCAAGTACATATGTTCACTAAGAAAGAAAGAACAGATACCAGGGCCTATTCAAGGGTAGATGATAGGAGGAGGGTGAGGATCAAAATACTACCTGTCAGGTTCTATGCTTATTACCTCAGTTATGAAATAATCTGTGCATCAAAACCCCATGACACAAAATTTACTTATGTAACAAACCTGCACGTGTACCTCTGAACCTAAAATTAAAGTTAAAAAAGAAAAACTTAATAGGAAGATGGGTAAATAAACTAACAATTATAATGTGTTAAATTCAGCAGTATATTTTAGGATAAATTAATATATCTTTTACAACATAAATCATGTTTGTTGTATTACTCTTCCAGCCTAATTTGTTTATAGTATTTTTATTTTAGTTTCTTGATTAAATTTGCAAAATTACTGTCTTTTTAACTGAAATTTGAACAAGTACAGAAATAAAAGAAGCTTCATGTGTGAACAGTTAAAAAAAAAGAGAGAAAGATACATGTATCAATAGATAGTAAGCAATTAAAAATTGTGTACTGAATGCATCTGCTTTTACAACCTGAAATTTTAAAGGGAAAGTGAGCTTCCACATAAAATAAAATAATAAAAAGTATAATCATAAATTTATGTACACAAACTAATTGTGATTTCAATATGTTTTAAAAGCTCCAGCTGCTGAAAAGTTAAAAATACCTTATATAAGAATCTTACTGTATCGTAAATAATTATGTTTACTTAACATTAATTCAATCTCAAATTCTTCGAGTTTTACCCAACCAGGATTCATTTAAAAGGGTAAACCTCTGCAAGACTGAAGATCTGAGTGATCTGAGTGATATCAAAAAATTCTTGCCCAAAGTTGTTCCTTATCCCACATTTCCTGTGATAGTACATGGTGTTTCACCATTATCAAGCTGTTTAATACTTTAGTCATAAAAACATCTAGAATTCAGATATTTAAGGAGAGATAATTCAATCATGCATTAATTTGATTTTGTTTTGTTTTGTTCAGATTGTATGTTCCAAAAAAGAAGCTGAAATTTATACTTTAAGTAAATGGGTATTTTTGTTGGCTGGTAAGCAGAAACATGCCATTTTAAAAGATGGAGCGGTGCCATTTGGAGTGTGATTCTGTGTCTAGAGAGAGGACAGATGAGAGTACTTAGTGTCCCGGTCCCAGAGAGAATAGGTGTTGGGGAAAGGAGTGTTGCTCAAGAAGGAAGGCAAAGTCACTCACGGCAAACATTTTTGGTTGCCTCAGAGATTTGGTTTCTCAATGTTTGATAGGCCTGACTTACAAATAATTCTATGAATTTTGTGTAGGTATATCACAGAGAGGATTCTGAACCCACATCAGCTATATGTTCTTCAGTTGTAACAGAAATGTCCATCTCTTCAACAAAATCCAGGCAAAGAGAATATTAATGCATTAATGCTTGCTCTGTTTCCTTTCAATTCAAGAACAACAAGGAGGAGGAAGGCAAGTGGGAGGAAAAAAGAGAAAGAGAGGGAAAGGAAAAGGAAAAAGAAGGAGGAAGAGGAGGGAGGGAAGGAAAAAGACTGAAAAAATGTATTTGAAACAGATTTCAGATAACTTCAATGAGAAAATACAGACGTCATTTTGCACTGTCAGTCAGATATACATACTGAAATTGTTGCCAGAATCCTGTGAACATCATAGAGGGTTTGCTTGACAGACTGGGGATGAGGTCAACAGTAGAACTCTGTTTTCAGGTTTAGTTCACATGATATATTCATCTTGAACAGCAGGGGGTAAATTTTCTAAATAGGTCACTGGGGATCCACACAAATCCCATTAACTGGTAATAGGATTTGTATGCATAAATTCTCTTGCCTGAAAACTTAGATTTTGGTGTTTAATTTTCCATATGACCTGCATACCCATTAGTGTAAATTAGAAGAAGTTTCTCTGGGAAATTTCACATCGTTTTCGTTTCCTTTTGTTTACTCCTTTCTAAAAAGACACTTTCCAAAGGTTAATCTTTGAAAACTTCTTTAGTGTCTGAAAACATCTAAGCGGGGATTATATAGAAGAGAAAGTTCTTGAAGTACAGTTATTCATGTTTTTAGCAGCTTATTGGGAAAAGCTCTAAGGGAAAGAAAGAAACTCATAGATTTTAATATCCCTTTAAACTATCAGAACAAGCAATATTATACTAATGTATTTTTGAATATTTTAATACTTATTTTTTAATACAAACAAGTTAGCACGATTTGTTTGCCTATGGTGGGTATCCAAGATAATGTTAATAATCTTGCAGGATTTTCATGGGAAAATAAAAGTCTGTCTTTGAGTCCAAAGGCCAATAGAAGATCATAAGCTTTTCAAGAGATGATGGCCAAGAAAAGGAGTATCAGGTTCTCAGCCAGCCTCTGTTTTAGATGAAAAATATAAGATTCTCAAGCAAAATTTTGAAAAATAAACTTGGCAGACTTTTGTGGGGATTATTTTGAATTTTCAGGTTCAGTTGAATCCAAAATCAAAGTAAAATTTAATGGGTTTATCCTTTGAGCATGGACACGTAGAAGGAGTTGGGAGATTACGTGTGCCTTAGGCTTCTTCAGCTTAGTTTCCCACATCTGACATCATCATAGATTCCTTATAATTTATGGTAAATTGTCCTTTTTAGTAGTACTACACCTAAATAAAATACAATGTCACTTATTTAAACGTAAGGGGATTGTAATAAGGATAGAGATACTATGGGATACACATTTGGTTGGAAAAAAGAAAGGAGGCTGCCACTTACTGACTCCTGTAACTTGTCAAATGATCTCAAATACATCTTTCTCATTGAGTGTATTCACAGTAAACTGAGAACATAGATATTATCTACATTTTGGCAACAAAAGAAAAAGATGTTTGAAAAAGCTACTTATCCTTCCCAAGCTTACAAGGTTAGTTGGTGCCTGGCTGTAGTAACTTGCCCCTCCTAGTTCCAAAGATACATATCTATGTTCATCCAAGAATGCAATTTAGTCACTCTCAACCCATCCGAATATGTATCATGCCAAGAGGTGTGACTATTAATGTAACCATAAGTTGCAAGTCTCTTTTGTTTGGTTTGGATTTAGTGGCTACATATTTGAATAACCTTAAGCTGGATTTAAGTTCCAGATTAGTTCAGGTGTAAGGAGACCTGAATATTCCAATATAAGAGTTTTTTTTTCATTGTTTACGTTAAAATGGACTATGTATTTTCTCCACTATTATGTCAAGTGAATGTTTTTTAAACCAAAGCTAAAGAAAGAGAATCTGTAGACTGATTAGGGAAGTGTGTATGTTAATATAGAGAAAATAGAGAAACAGATAAATAGAGTAACCAATAGGAAGGTAGCCTGAAGAGTGTGTTGCTGCCCTCACTCCCATGGCTCCAAAAGAGATAACCGACTGTGGAGGTTTAGTGTACCGGTTAATTATTTCTATGATAATCCTGCATCACATACAGCCTCAATTTATCAATAGCACACACACACAAAAATTGTTTTAGCTCATGCATCTGTGGGATAGCTTGGCAATGGTTAACCTAGGCTGACACAGCTCTTCTCCATGTCGTTTATCCACCTCGGACAAGCTGGATATCCAAGGAAATTTCCTCTTAAGACTATGGCAGAGGATTAGGAAAGCAACTTGAAAGCTGCAAGGCCTTCTGAGGCATAGACCCAGACGTGGCACACCATCATTTCTGCCATATCCCGTTTGCCAAAGTAAGCCACATGGCCAATCCCAAAGTCAGTGGAAACGAAATATACTCTATTCAGATTCTAGAAGGAACTACAGAGTCACACTGAAAAGAGAAGGCATACCAGAACAGGTGAAGCATTGGAGTCAGTAATGCAATATGCTACAGTCAGCGTAGTCTTCAACAGGAAAAAAAAGACTAAAAAAACTGTCTGAAGCTAGCTCAGAAAATTGAATAATTTATCAGGTAGGTGAGTATAGCCTGTGGGGTCTTAAAAAACTCAATTGCCAGTGGGTTGAGGAATCTTTGGGCAATTGTAGTGGTACAGAGTTTGTAAGACTTAAAGAGATACTGAGGCAATTTACATGAGACCTGAAAGAGTAAGAGGCATGTGACATCCTAGGCAAATGGCATTTTTAACACCTGCACCACAGACATTACCCTCTCCTTTTTTGCATCAGAAAAGAAATTTGAAATGATGAAGTACAGAATAATTATTATCCTACTAATTTAAACCTTTTCTATGTCCCTAGGCTTTTCACTTTGTAAAATAGCTATAATAACTTACAACTAAAATTTCACATTAATATTGTGCTTGAATGTTCATGAAATGTTCTCACATTTATTAGCTCAATCTATTATCTCAATTGATTCAAAATAATTTTGTTATATAAGATTAATCATGCCAATTTACTAATGAGCCCACTTAATTACGGTCACTTTTGCTTATTTTAGAAATGTTCAAAACCTTTTGTTCTCCATTTCCTCTTCATTTTTCTCTTTTCTGAAACCTTCTTACTCCTCCATACCTCTTTTCACGCCTCTCACTGATTTCAACAACTATCTAATATAATTGGTCCTCAACTTCCATGTTATTGTCTGCGACCCAAATCTAGCTATCTTCTCCATCTACTTGGGAGAGAGATAATAAGAGCTGGAGGTAAATCAAAAATGGTGATATTGAATATAAACCATGCCCTCATTTATGTAAGTCTTTGGGATCTTTGGACATATTTGGTCATGAAGCTTCCCAAAGAATTTACTCTCTGCAGAAACAGAAAATGATTGGCTCAAAGTTCCTCCTGGCCTAGGAAGAAAGAAACCAACAAACAAAACCTCTGGTACTAGATGTGTGTGTGGTGCTGGGGATGGTGTGGTGGCTATTTTTCAAACTACAAAGTACAGAATGAAGGTAGGTGTTCTTGTTTGACCGTGCTTTCTGCATCCTATAAGCAAACATGTGCAAATGTCACATGACCACCTATAACCCCTGGTCCTGGTCAGTGTCTACCTCTCAGAAATGAGCCAGAAGGAGGCCGACAGGGTGTCTCTGTATTATGCAAGATTTATATCTCTGTTTTTGTTTGTTTGTTTTTTGATACAAGTGACCATGGGATTTCTGTGTTGTGCTCTTTTTGTATGGCTGTAGAGGGTATGGACATGAGCTCTTTGAAAACACTGATGCTGTTGTGAGAATTGGAGTGCTTCCTAAGATACATACATCAACCTGTGTCTGAAGCTATCGCAGGTCTAGTGTGTCAGAACTGGTGCTCAGTGTCAGTTACCTTCATATGTTTTGTTAGAACTCTGAAAAATGTGTGATTTTTACATTGTCACAGAAAAAAAAGTGACATATGTTTCATAATCTTGCAGGTGTTTTCTGTGCTTCTAAGACTTCTATTTCATTCCTGATGGATATAATTTGAGTTCCCCTGGGAAGTTTCAGGGAGGAATTATTTCCTTATCTTTCCATATGTTACTTTTATAGAGGGCCCTTAGGTATGTATCTATGTGTGCCTAGGGTAAATAAGAATCTCTGAATAATAAGTCATTATATAGTCTGCTTCAGGAATATTAATTTTTTAAAGTTTCAGTTACTACAAGATTTTAAGAAAATCCATGGAAACAAAATAAGCGTATGTTACAAGAATAAATGGGCTACAATTAAAATATTTTTAATAATGTAAGATTCTACAATTTCTTTGCAAGTGTTTTTGTGTGACCTTTCTTTAAAAAATACACAACTTTATCACAGAATAATTTATTTTAAATTGTTATAAAATAACAATTCATACCTTCAGTAAAGATATTATTATTTTTATTAAAGGTAATAACTATTAAGAATAATTCAATTAATAATTTAATTAATAATGAATAAAACTTTTAATAATAATTTTCTAGATACATAAAAAACTAAATTACTTTTCTGTGCCTTCTAATAAAAATAATGGCAATCATTTGACCAGCACTTAATATGTGACAGGCATAGTAAGTCATCTTGCATTATTTCCTTGACTTCTTGAAACATATTAGGATGTAGATATTTATTATTATTTATACAGTGTAGATGAGTAACTCCTATTTGGAAAGTTTGCATGGCTTTCTAAAGGTCATACAGGTAATGAAAGAAAGAGCCAGGTTTCAAAATCAATCACCTAATATCATAGGCCATTTTCTTAATCATTATGCTGGACATGAAACTTTAGCATAATATGAATGCAGAATTCACTCTTTTAAAGTGCTTTTGTTTTCCATTCTAAAATAAGAAATAGAAAAGTGGGTTGATACTAAGGGTGGCCTTCACAAAGCACAGGATAAATAGAACAACATCATAAGTAATAATAGGTGGAGAAAAAGTTTTCTTGTTTCCAACTCTGACCACTTTCCTATGTGTTCCAGATTTATATATGGTGAAGAAGGCAGCATCAACTGTTGGACAAAAGGCACTATGTTGCCAGGATTATGTCATCTCATCAATGTCTTGGGAAGCTATTACTCATAAAGCATTATTACTCAGAAAGAATGGTCACACCAAGAGCAAGCTGTCTGATTGGCCAGGGAATTATAATAGCTTTTAATGTGATTAAGAACTCTGCCTAAAACAAAAATAAAACAAAAAGCCACATTATGCCACAGCCAAGGCTGAGCTGTCCGCTTGTGGAGATGAAGGCAACAGTGAGACTATTCATTTGACAATGGCCATGACAAGATTCGGCTCAGACCATAGGGGGCACATTTTCAAATGAAGCCTCATCGATCCTGTTATGTAGTAATGGGATTTGTGAGCATCAAGTCTTGTGCATAAAGAAATCTACATTTAGGTGACCAATTTTCCATGTGACAGCAATTTATTGTATCAGAAACTGAGCAAAATGGTGTAACTGTTCTGACAACTTTCAGTTCCCTTTTCTCTCATATCTCTGTCAAAAAACGGTGCATTCATTGAATGATAAACTAAGTGGAATGGTGAACTTACAGTGTATAAATAATGTTATGATACAAAGGGAAATTTAAAACTTATAAGACATTTATGTTTGGCAAAATTCGTCTGATTAAAAATAATAATGTAAATGAAAGGAGCTAGCACAGTTCCTGAAACCTAAGACAGACTTCTTAAATGCTTCTTGAATCTGACAGAACAAGCTCATTTTAAAAAGACTTGGTTTTAATTATTAATCGGCTGCTATCACACTGCTAGAATTGTATAATTTTGTTTTTCTTAGTGATGCTGAAACTATGTTATAAAATATGCATGTGGTCTTTATTTTGTCTTAAAATTAGTGGCTAAAGGTATCTTAATTTCATAGCCATGGACTTCTTCATTTCTTTTCCTCTCTTTCTGAATTTGAAGCAAGAGTTTTATTCAGAAGCATGTATTCTATGATGCCATTTTGCTCACATTAAGTTGAATTTTTGCCAGGGGTTATGTTAGATGCAGTCACCACTGGGGATTCTGTGGGTGTTACTGAAAATTACCTGGACAGAAAAACAATATGTTGACTTAGTACAGGCTGAGAAAATGGTGATGCAGGGGCACTAGGGACTACTTTGCAATATGTGGCAGTGGCTGGAAATCTTTCTGCACCATTTCCAGCCAAAATATCTACTCAGAGCTTTGTCGCTTTACTGTGACAATACGCAGGCCAAAATTTTGTAGATTAATATCTTAGTGTAGACTTTCTCTCCTAACAAAGCACCTACATAACTGATTAATTTTTAACACTATTTAAAAAATGGACAGTCTCATTAAAAATATAAATAAATTTTAAAAATTAAAAAACTTATCAAGAAATAAGTTTAATATTGATTTAAAAGTTAAAAAGAAATAGAAGAGATTTAGCCAAACTTGAAAATAGAAGTTTTCCTTCCTATTTCCTAAACTGTTTTCTTTTATTTTCCTACTACTTTATTCTATGTCTCCTTCTTTTCTCTATATGGCACATAAAGGGACCATCTGCTGTTCAGCTGCCCCATCCACATCAATGACTTTCAAACTCTTTCCTTTAGTCATTCTCTCTTACCCTTAGTTCTGGTTCCTTAATCCAATCAGTCAAATAGAATTTCTCACTTAAATTGTTTATTTACAATTTTTTTTTCTATTTTTGTATAGTTTCTAGATTTCAAAGACAAACATATGTTACTCTTAGAAGAAGAAGTAAACAACCATCCCAATTAGCCTGAAACTGTCTGGTTTTACTAGTGAGTCTCAAGCCCCAAGAAAACCAACATTCCCAGGCACATCAAGGCAGTGGCTCACCCTAGGAAGATAAGGATAGTTTTAACTATTCTGGCAACCAAGGCAAAGATGAAAAATTGCTGTTTATCATAACTCATTATTATGAGCAATAAAATGTACTGGTTCTCCTATGGAACTTGGGGTGTGAGGGGTGCATGTGTGTGTATGTGTTTGCCATCTTCTAAATTTGAAAGAAAAGTTATGGTAAGTATTATCCAGGAGGCACTATGTAACATGCAGAACTTTGTCCGTTTCTTAAAAAAAAAAATTACAGAAATACGACCTAAAGGGCTGGTCCTTACATTGATCTGTGGAAACAGAAATACCTAAACCTTGTAAGACAGAGGAGAGGTGAAAGTAATTAAGTAAAAGTAATTTTGTAGTTACCTAAAGAGCTAATGAAAGAGTTGTATGTCTAAAATAAGTAAATAGGCAATATGTCTCTTTAAGATATCATCCTATAACAATGATTTCTCTCTGCTAGATATTTAATAGGACCTGGATAGCAGAGTTAGAGATCAATCATTTGACCAAGGGTCCTACTAAAAGCTTTACTGCTTGGTACAGGTAGTGTATCGCTAATCTGAAAATCAGAAATCCAACATATTCCAAAATCTGAAACTTTTCAAGTGCCAAAATGACTTTGTAAGTGGAAAATTCCACATCTATCCTCATGTGACAGATCACAGTCCAAATTCAGGCACACAACACACATTTAATTCAGTATCCCCAAGGAAAAAAAGATCCCCTCAGCCCCCTTCAGCTGTGATATATCTTTTCCATGCATGCCCAGATTTCCCCACATAAGCACACCTACTGTGTAGGCCAGATGCCCCAGTGGCAGGTTCCCCATGATACCTCACATGGTGCCAAGACCTACATGCATTACTCATTGTTTTTTGTTTTTGTTTTATGATTATTTTCATCTCTATGTTATAATGCTGAAAACATTTTGCAGATACCCCTGTGAGTAACAGTGATAGAAAAAGGAAGTATTTATGTTTATTTACAGCACAGAAAGTCAAGCTTCTGGGAAAACACTGGACAGCAGTGTAAGTGTGAAACATCTTACAGAAGAGCATGGTGTTGGAATGTCCAACATATATGACCCAAAGAAATGGAAGGATGAACCATTGATGTTCTATGTTAAAAGTGATGAAGTTAATGAAAAACAGAAAAGCACTGCTGAACGCTAAGAATGAAGATTTCAATCGTGTATTAAAAGGGTGGATCCATCAGCAAAATGGTGAACATATGATATAATGGTATGCTGATCATGAAAAGAGCAAAGATCTATCACAATCAACTGAAAATTGAAGAGAACTGTGGACATTCAACAGGCTGGTTGCAGAAATTTAAGAAAAGACACAGCATTACACTTTTAAAGATTTGTGACAATAAAGCATCTGTTGATCACAAAGCCACTGAGAAATTCACTGATAAGTTTGCCAAGGTTGTGCTGATGAAAATCTGATGCCAGAACAAGGCTATTAGGCTGATAAAATATTGCTGTTAGGGGATTGTTGTTCCAGAAAAACATGGACTATAGTTGATAAAAGAGCCCCTACAGTAATTAAAAATGGCAACGACCAAAAAACTGTGCCAGAATATATTAATGAAGCACCCATGTATTAGTATTACTGTAAACTTGCTGTAATAGGCAAAAGTTTTCAATCTCATTGTTTTCAAGGAGTAAATTTTTTTACCAGTTCATTATTATGATAGCAAAAAGGCATGAATCACAAGCGATATCTTTCTAATTGGTTTCATGAACACTTTTACCCGTAACTCATGCTCTCATGCAGAAAAGCTGGACTGGATGATAACTGAAAGATTTTGTTATTCCTTAGCAGCTGTTCTGCTCATCCTACAGCTAAAATTCTCATAATAAATTCTCATAAATTTAGCATAACCCCAAAAATAATGGTTATGCTATGTACTTTCTTCCAAATGTAACTTCATAATTCATCCATGCTTCTAGGGTATCTTTAGATCAATGAAGAGAAAATATAAAAACACTTTCTTAAACAGCAGGCTAGTACCAGTGAACAGAGGTGAGGGTGTGGAAGGCTTTCAAAAGGAGTTTAGCAAGAAAGATACCATCTATACTTTTCCCAATACTTGGAACACAGTGAATAAAGACAGTTGTGTATGCCTGGCACAACCTCTGTGGTGTGACTATGTTCAGTGATAATGATAAACAAGGCGATGACTTTGAAGGATTTTGTATGTCAAGTGAGAAAAAATAGCGATGTCTGACCTCCTTATCGGTGCAAAAAATACACCTGTAGAGCAAGCTTGTGCAACCTCCAGCCCACAGGCCCAGTATGGCTTTTAATGCAGCCCAACACAAATTTATAAACTTTCTTAAAGCATTACTAGGATTTTTGCAATTTTTTTTAGCTCATCAGCTGTCATTATTGTTAGTGTATATTATGCATGGCCCAAGACAATTTGTCTCCCAATGTGGCCCAGCGAAGCCAAAAGATTGGACACCCCTGATTTAGAGTCTATTATTAAGCTGAAAGAAGTGTGTATTCAAGTTTTTAACATGGATCATGAGGCTTCAGTGTTCATTGACTGATGGTGAAATGGCTGAAATGATTTTGAATCCAGGTAATTGTAATAATAGAGATGATGATGATGACGTTATTAACACTGCAGACAACGTGCGTGTAGGCAACATGTTGAAAACATGTTGTGGGCTTATTGAAGGACCAGAGCAGCATGCATTTATATCAGAACAACAAATCATGTTAGTTTGTAAAATCGAAGAGAGACTCTTGAGATGCAAACCATTGTTAATGAGGTAGGTATCTTTGGAGGAAACATTTTAAAATGTTATCCAAAAGAACTTCTGTTCATCCCTTGAGGACCCATAGCCTGGTCTCTCAACTGCTTCTGATGTTTCTTCTCATCAGAAAACACAGTGTACACTAACCTTTTAATCAAAACACAGCATAGGTAGAGATTGAAATCCTGCTGTTTGTTGCTGCTATTGTTTAACAGCTGATACAGGCATCTGGTGATATGACTGTGCTGCTTACTTATTCTGAACACATTATTTCTTCATTGTATTAGTGATATGTCATATTTTTTGCTGTTAAGTGCTTATGTGTGTATAAGTGTACAAAAATGATTGCTTATCAGTGGCATATAAATTCAGAGTCAGGACTGATGGTGACGAAAAAGAACCACAGATTGTCCCTGTGGGGGGCTGAGATAGTGATACCTCTGCTTTATGATGATTCAATATACACATGCTCAAAATCAGTAAAATTTTGTTAAAATTATTTGTTTTAACAAATATTTTTCTTTCATGCTTAAAACATTGTCTCATGTTCAAAATTATTTAAAATACTGTAGAAAATTGTATCTTCACTATATAATATTTATATGAGACATACATGAGTTTTGTGTTTAAACTTGGGTCTTATCCCCAATATATCCCTTTATATACATATATATATATATGTGCAAATATTCCAAAATCCAAAAATTCCAAAATCGAAAATAATTTTTGTCCCAAGCATTTCAGATAAGGAATAGTCAACCTATATTCAAAAGTCCTCATCAGGATAGAGCAGTCAAGTGATAACTTTATGTTATCTAAAGCAGTGAGACTAAAATCCTAGGCCACCCAATTTTTGTAACCACTTGAATTTTTTCCTTATTTTTATAATAAATAAATACTTCCAACAAGTTTTACCCAGGGAGATGTCTACATTTTAGCTATGACAATGTACAATCCATATTCTGGTTTTCAGCTTATTATTTTTTTTAATGACAGAAAATGGCAATGTGCATTTTACAGCAACTTCTAGTTCTAGAATAATGTAATCTAAGATTATGGAATTAAATTATACCAATCTAAATGATCACTCTGCTTTGGAGAAATGTAATATTTCTTATACCTCTCATTCAGAAATTTATTATACTAATAATCCAATGAAGCCAATGGGTGGAAAAATAATCCTAGAAAGGGTGTATCCTTCAGTGTGAGACAGAAAATCCCAGTAAAGTAAAATCTCTCTTTTAACAATTATGGTAAGCAGAATTCTAAAAGGATCCACAGTGATCCATGCCCTTTTATAATCTCTTCTCCTTACGTGTGAGTAGAACCTAAGAATATGAATCATGGGCAGAATCATGATATATAATTCCCATATTTATTACTTCATATGGCAAACGATAAATAATGTAATTAAGAACCTTAATCCTGGTTGGGTCTGACTTAATCAGGTAAGCCATTTAAAAGCAAGGATAGGCTTTCTCTGAGTTGACAGAAGCCTTAAAGAAGCAAACTGACACAAGAAGATAAAACCAAACGCCACAAGTTCTCACTCATAGTGGGTGTTGAGCAATGAAAACACATGGACACAGGGAAGGGAACATCACACACTGGGGCCTACCAAAGGGTAGGGGGGTAGGGAAGGGAGAGCAGGGAGGTGTGGGGCCAGAGGAGGGACAGCATTTGGGGAAATACCTAATGTAGAGGACGAGATGATGGATGCAGCAAACCACCATGGCACGTGTATACCTATGTAACAAACCTGCATGTTATACACATGTACCTCAGAACTTAAAGTATAATAATTAAAAAAAAAACTATAAAAAAAGAAGCAAGCTCCAAAAATTAAAGTTAAAAAAAAAAAAAAAGAAGCAAGCTCTCATGAGTTCTACATCCACAAGAAAATTACTTCTACCAACAATCTTATAAGCTTGGAAGTGGATTCTTCCCCAGTTCAGGTCTCCACATTAGCTCTCAGTAATGGCTGACACTTTGATTGCAGTCATGTGAGATCCTGGGTATAGGATCCAGTTCAACTGTGCCCAGACTCCTTTCTGACTCATGGAAACTGTGAGATAGCACATGAGTTATTTTAAGCTACTAAGTTTGTGATAATTTGTTATACAGTAATAAAAAATTCTTTTAAGAGTTTTTCCATCCAATTAAAATAACTAACATACATTATAGACCAAAATATTTACTCTTTCAACATAAATAAGATACTTTTCTCACACATTATTGACCAGAATATTTATTCTTAAAACATAGATGAGATAGATAATGCTTTAGTGAATTTTCTTCTAGGGTAGTTCTAAGAGTAGTTGCTTTAGTTGGTATATTTCTTATACCAAGCACAAATATGCCAACTACGCTGCCACCTGATGGCATTTGTTCTAGCTGCAGAGATCAGTGGGCACATGGGCTTGGTAGATTTGGAGATTTTTTTGTTTGTTTTTGTTTCTATTTTTCAAGACAGAGCCTCGCTCTGTTGCCCAGGCTAAAGTGCAATGGTATGATCTCGGCTCACTGCAACCTCTGCCTTCTGGGTTCAAGCGATTCTTCTGCCTCGGTCTCCCGAGTAGCTGGGACTACAGGCGCATGCACCATGCCAGGTAATTTTTGTATTTTTTATACCGATGAGGTTTCACCATATTGGCCAGGCTGGTCTTAAACTACTCCTGACCTCATGATTCACCTGCCTCGGCCTCCTAAAGTGCTGGGATTACAAGCTTGAGTCACCACTTCTGGCCAGATTTGAAATTTTATCACAGCCAGAAGAACTCCACTTCCCCTGTCCAACATCCAGTTTTGAGATTACAACACATTTCTGACTTAGGACAAAAGTGAGGCATCCAAACTGACACATTGTGACATCCCACACACACCCCAACTTTCACTCCCTTAAGCCTTTTAGTGATTTTTCTAAGCCCCCAATTTTTTGTATTAAATCTTTTTCTGTTTGAATTACCTAGCATGATTTCTATTTTCCTGACCGATACATAACATAACTGGTCATGACTGAAATATAACAATAATTGAATTAACATTATTTTAATTAACTAGATAAATGACAGCAGTTATTTTATTAGATTTTATAGTCATAAGTGAAATCACACAGTTCCACATTTTTAACACTTGAATCCACCTTGACACTCTACCTGATTTCATGATACACTTAACGACGTTTCAAACTTTATTGTAGCTTATTTATGCCTTTTGCATCTGCAGGAATGCTTTGGAAAGGAAAAGGTAGTTAAGCAAATTCTGGAATGTGTTTAAAAAGTTAAAGTAGCTCAATTTAGAATTCTTGTTGCAACTTACTTTACACATCCCTTTCACTTTGGACAGAATCACCATTGTAGGTGAATTGTTCATGACTAAAATAAACTTTAGCTCTTAGGCATTTCCTTGTCCAATAAGGCAGGTTAGTGCTGACCACATATTAGCTTATTTTATTTTTTGGTTATTCGTTATCTTGGTGTAGTTTACAGAGTTATGAGTAATAACACATCACTTAAAATGGTAGATAGAGAATTGACAAGTAAATATAAGTACTTCTTAAGCTTGTATAATGAGATAGAGAAGCATACCTTGAGACTCTTGAAATCACAATATGTGGGTGCTCAGCCTCTCTCCTACTCTTTTAGACTCCCAAACCTGTCACACAGTGTTCATGGACTCAATTCTATAAAAACAATGATTCAAAACTTTACCCTCAAGTCATCTACATGAACAAATATTCAATATACATATCCAGTTGGACTTAATTTCTCTACTCTCACAGACTGAGAGGTATGGGTATGTATATTAACAGTCTCACATCTTCCAAGGACATGTCTAGCCTGTGTGAGACAAGCTATCTCACTGCAACAGCCACATGAAGCCTTTTGAAAGACCATCTCATGGTACTGAATATGAAATCTGGTGTCTCACAGTACAAAGCATAACCACTTAGCTATTTCGTTTAAGCTCCATTTCTCCTAACAAAAGGCTATTCTTTAGCTCTGTAATTCAGTTCACAACAGTATAATGAGAATCTTTGATGTCTAAAGCAGGCTTAAATACAGCACAGAAACACAAAGTCCATATTGCTGTATGTGTATATGCGTTTGGTCAAACAATAAATTCTAGGCCTTGAATACAGATCAGCCAATTTAATAGAGACATCTTATCCACCATGTCTAAAGTGTAATTTATAAGAAAACCTGAAAGTTTTTACATCAAAACTTCTGGAAACAGTGTGTGCAGTGACAGATTAAGAGTTTGCAGTGACAGATTAAGGGAAGTTTTACGTTTATGATGCTTCTCATTACTTTCAATTACATATCACTTACTGAAAAGGATATTTAAAAGGACATACAAGGGAAATTTATCCATGTATTGGAATTACTATTAAGGATTAACCACATTTTTGTATCTCTTAACTAATACTGTTCTTGAAAAATTAATGTACTATAATTTCAGCTCTGCAAAAGACAATGTCAAGAGAACAATAAAAACCTAAAGACTGGTAGGAATTATTTGCGAAAGACAGACATATTTGATAAAGGACTATTATACAAAATATGCAAAGATTCTTAAAATTCAACAATTAAAAAATAAATAGCCAGAATAAAAAATGGACCAAAGACCTTGACAGACACCTCATCAAAGAAGATGGAAAATAGGCATTTTAAATAAAGATCCACATCATATGTCATCAAGAAATGTAAATTCAAGTAACTGTTAGAATGGCTGAATCAAAACACTGACAACACCACATGCTAGCAAGGATGGAAATCCATTGCTGGTGGAAATGCATAATGGTATGGCAACACAGAAAGACAGTTTGGTGGCTTTTATAAAACTAAACATCTCACTATATGATCCAGCAATTGTGCTCCTTGGTATTTACCCAAAGGGATTGAAAACATGTCCACAAAAGAAATCTACACATAGCAGTTTTATTCATAATTGCCAAAAGTTGGAAATAACCACAATGTCCTTTAGTAGATGAATGAATGAATGAACTGTAGTACATTCAGACAATGAAATACTATTCAGAGCTAAAAAGAAATAAGCAATTAAACCATAAAAAGATATTGAGAAATTTTATTTAAATGCACATTCCTCAGTGAAATAAGCCAATCTGTAAACACTGTATACTATATAATTCCAACTAAATGACATTCTGGAAATGGCAAAATGATGGAGACACCAAAATGATCAGTGGTTGATGAGGTGGAGTTGGGGTGGGTTAAATAGATACAGTATAGAGGATTTTCAGAGCAATGAAAATATTCTATATGATACTATATTGATGGGTACATAGCACTATACATTTGTCCAAACCCATAGAATGTACACCAAGAATGTCCCCTATGTGATCATGATGTGTCATGGTGATCATGATGTGTCAATGTGATGTTGTGTGATCAATGTGTCACAATGTGTCACAATGTGTCAATGTGATGATGTATGTGATCATGATGTGTCAATGTGAGTTCACCAACTGTAACAAGTGTATTACCTTTGTGGGGAATGTTGATAATAGGGGAGACTATGCATTTGTGAGGGCAAGAGGAATTTGGGAAATCTCTGCATCTTCCTATAAAATCTCTAAATAAAGACATAAAAAATAAAAAAAATACAATAGAGGAAAGTATTGTGTATAATTGTTCACGTTTCACTTTCAAATATAAAGAAGTTTCAGACTCAAGAAATAGAAACATGGGTCTCTTTACTGAAAAAAAGAAATAAATTTTAAAAAATAATGTTAAGGCAACAGTTAGAGGCTACTAGCTAGACATTAAGTAGAGATTATGTGTTGGATTCTAGCAAAGCTTGCACTTTTCCAAACAATGACCTGTACCACAATTGGTGTGATTGGATATTTAAAAAATATAAATCCTAAACATCTCATGACAGCCAATCAAGAAGAAGTCTGTGGAGGCTAGGTGCCATGGCTCAAACCTGTAATTTCAGCATTTTGGGAGGCCAAGGAAGGCAGATCGCTTAGGCTCAGAAGTTCAAGACCAGCCTGGGTAACATGGTGAAACCCTGTCTCTACTAAAAATACAAAAAAAAAAAAAAAATAGCCAGGCATGGTGGTGCACACCTGTGGTTTCAGCTATTCAGAAGGCTGAGGTGGCAGAATTGCTTGAGTCAGGGGGGCAGAGGTTGCAGTGAGTTATATTTTTATAGGCATAACACAAGCACGTGATAAAAACATCCTGATGAAATCAAACACACATATACGTATAAAATTTACATTATATATATGTGTGTGTATTCACATGTACATATCAATGTGACAACAGTAAAATAAAATTAACAATTTTTATTTCCTACTAAAAGAAGGACAGAGTATATACTAGGAGAGGGCTATATTTTAAAAGTCTAAATTCAAATTTTACAAGTCTACATAGATTCCACTAATCTGTTGAATGACACAATTATATCACTTACATCAGTGTTTTGCAATAAGTGGTTTGCAAAACATTAATGAGTTGTGGGATCAGTATAGTGGGTCATCAAGAGCCATTTTAAAAAAACTAAATAGAATGGAATATAAAATAACAGAGTGCATTATTCATGCTTTGGGTAAGTTTTGTTTTGTAAAACTATTTCCTAACTTTCATTTAACTTGTATGTTTAATTTTATTTAATTTAAGCATATATCTGTGGATCCAATTGTAATGTAAAATATAACTTTTACTATAGTCATATTAAAATGAAACTAAAAAAGTTTCAAAGCCACTTATCACTGATTTCCCTAAGAAATTTATCCTATGTGAGGTAGAACGAAAATAAGAAAACAAAGTGTGATGATGAGTTGAAAGAAATACAATGATAGTAAAATACAATATATATTCATAGAAAATGTCTTTGGAAATAAAATAATAGAAAGACTACTTTGCCAATCAAATGGATCATGGCAAGCCATCTCAGAGAGCTTTATATTATGGAGATAGATTGTGTTATAGAGACAAGATCTCTCTCCCCATCAGTTTTTTCATAGTAATTATGCCTTTTTGAAGCTTATAGTTTGTTCACAACTCACCTCCATTATTCACAAACTGAGCCTAAAGAAAATTATAAAAGCATAAAGTATATGAAAAAAATACCACCAACACCCTCCCATTAGTTACTCATGATAGTGTCAATAATGAGAGAAGAGTTCTCGGCACTTCCTCGTGCTGGTGTTGAAAGAGTGAAGAAGATGATTTTATTTTATATTATTCTCAGCTGCAAGCATTGGATTACAAGCCTTTTAATAGCAGCTTTTCAAATAGATGAAATGGATCTATCTTGAAATAAAAAATGAATGCTGGCTCTATTCCTTGATGCAAATGACAGCCATTGCTCAGCCTACTGATGTTCCTCGTCTCTTTTATACACTGCGGAGATGGGATTAAAAGAGGACACATGTGTTCTAATGCAGGTCCTCCACTACTGCTGTAGCTGGTACACAATAATGATCACTGTCTCCCACA
This sequence comes from Cheracebus regulus, assembly GCA_963574635.1. Taxonomy (NCBI): domain Eukaryota; kingdom Metazoa; phylum Chordata; class Mammalia; order Primates; family Pitheciidae; genus Cheracebus; species Cheracebus regulus. Next base: position 30,735 of record CAUYQU010006073.1, read on the forward strand.
GAGAAGTAGTATACTAAGTGTTAAAAATCAAAATTTGGGACTAAAACTTCTGATAATATCAGTAATAGTAAAACTAACATGAGAAACAATGTTTGGGACACAAATGCCATAGATGAGTAGTACATTTTTAACATACAAAAGGCAATGGCATTCTCACAAGTTCTGATTAAGCTGTTTTCAGCTACGTAGTATTAAGTGTAAGCAGTAAGCCTAAGGGTTGCATTGCAGGCAGTCTACTGATCCCAATAATAAATCCTGGATTTATTTCAGAGTTGAGGTTGCAAACTGCAAATCCTGATCACCAGTGCTCAGAAGCAAAATCCAAATCCAAATTCCAAACTCTAAGCTAGTATACATTCTCTTTGAATTAGAAAAACATTACAGATCAAGCTCCCTCCAAATTTATCCTCCCCGTTCTAGGCACAGAAGAGACTATAACTTGGGGATTATGAAAACCATAATATGAATATTGCTTTGAATTTTGATCACACATAAAAAATGAGTTAATTTCAGAGACATATGCTCTTAGTGAATAAGACATAGAAAATGAAACCTCTCTCTGAATATAGCTTCTAGATTTATCTGTGGTCACTTTTCTGAGTTCCATTTATATACTGAAATTAAGCTTCCTAATTTTCTTCCCTGTAGAAAAAAAAATGGTGTGCCAAGTTTTATGATGCCATTAACAGAGTCTTTGATTGCTGAAGTTGCAACAGCATAAATTGTCATGTCTGTGACAATAAAAACTGACCCTTGGAGATTATATATTTCTAAATGTGGTATTATCTACACACATAGAGTGAAAATAGAATTGAGACAAGACATGTGACTGGATAAATCAGTCTAAAGAACATGCCTGCTATTCGAATCAAGGGCAGTCTCAAATTTTCTGGACCATGTCTAAATTTTCAAATTTCTCATTTTATTTATAAATGAAGCCTCTGTACATTAACCCAAAATTTTACTTCTTAAATATGATATAACTCCTTAAATCTCAAGAGAAAATAAAGCCAGGTAACCATTTATTATTTAATAGTTAACAGTCTTTCAATAATTTCTACCAATTAGAAACTGCTCACTAGCCTTTACCTAAACTTTCCTGCTTAATGATCAAAACAACACCTGAATATCCATATGATGGAATAATTATGTCACACAAAACAACAAAGGTAGATTTTAAAAGCTTTCTAAGTGAAGGAAGCTGGACGCCAACGTGTATGTAATGTATAATTGCCTTCATGCGAATTCTTAAAAGATGAAAACTACAGTGACAAGAAGATCAGCTGTTGCCAGTGGCTGGGTTTTCAGGAGGAAAGGACTACAAAGTAGAAACTGGGAATTTTTTATGGAAATGCAAATATTTTGTATCATGCTTGTGTTGGGAGTTATGCTACTGCATATATATATCAAAAGTCTTCCCAAAAAGACCTGAATTGTATTGTTTAAAAAGTATATAGCAATAAAGTAGATTTTGAGAATTAAATCGCTTGAGATAAATGTTAGAAATCTATCTTTTTTTTTTTTTGGAAGAACAGACTGAGGTCGAACTTGGATAACTTACACAAGGTCACAGTCAGTGTACTAAACTCACACTTGATCAGCCTCCAGACCAAGAACTTGAACTTGTTTAGCTTTCTCCATTACCTCTTCTGCACTCAACAAACGTAAGTGCAGACACGCAACACACATAAGACATGTATAATAAATAGGGGCCTGGAAACCCAAGTTCTGTCTACTCTGTGGCACAATCTTGTGTCATAGTAAATTGTATCTTCTCATGGTATTCTATTTCTTTAGGAAAATCTGAATCGAAAAAGCAAAAGTTCCCCAAATGGTGAAAACGGTATATCAATATAAGGAACTTCTCATAAACTATTAAATGAGATGCTATAATATTTATCTTTCAAATCAGAAGTAACCTATTCCGGAGGACTGAAATTATGACTTTCTTGGTGGTGGTGAATATCTTCCATAAAATTCCTTTGCTTTATTATGCATTTCTGAGTAAGGATATTAGAAATTTATATTAATATATTCTTTTTAGGATGATATATATGGGCCTTTCTCTCTATAGATCACTATAATGAGTTTCATCTAAGATTTGTACACATTGAACTTGGTGCAAATATTCAATGTTTGTTCAAGAGGCCTGGCCTTGACCTGTCTGATTTTCATTCTGTTTATAAATGACCTTGCATCCTACTTTATAGTCTCTGAGCATATCCAATGTTTTTGATTTTCTTTCTCAGATTTCAGATGCCATAATCTCTCCTTGCATCTAAAACACCCATGTTTACCAGACAGAGTTTCTTATAAACAATTTAAATGTGGTTGTCAAAAATCCATGCCAGCTGCTTCAGCTTCCTTTATAACATTCAGGGTAATTAACATCTGAAAACTACAAGGAAATAAAATTTATCTTTCTCTTGCTCTGTGTCTCTCTGTCTCTCTTTTCAAAGACTTCCAGACTTACTACTTGTGTTTATTTCAGGTTTATGAAAGGTATAATTTAAAGAATAGCCTTTCTTCTTCTTTGCTGCAAAAACAGTAGCTTTGAATAGGGATAAAGATTGCTTCTGTATGAAGATCATTTACGATGCCATTTTAAAACAGAAAATAGAATCAGACATAAAAATACAGGTTTGGATTAGAAGCATTTCTTTTCAAGAATTATAAGTCTCGTGCTATTCACTAGCTGGAAATATCTCCAAATGGTCTATTCTATTTGCATTTAATGTAAGGAAGAAAAATATTCAAAGCAATACCAAGAGCAACAGAACAATAATCATGCATACATGAGTGAAGAAAACTCACTCCATCCCAATTATTTAAAATCATGCAGCTAGTCATTTCATGCCTTGCAGGAGGTGTATGATGTGGACACAGAATCCAAGAAGAAAGAGAATGTATTATTCCAAGTGCTAGCTTGGTCAAACTACTAATAAATTCCTCTTAAAAAAGAATTAAGGATGCCTTTCCTTGCAGCACTTGGACTTACAGGCTTCAGATGCATCCATTCATATGCACTATTGTACCTGTCTCTGACAGGGGTTAGAAGTTAAGATGCTTCTACTCCAGTAAATACACTGCAGTATTTTTTAAACTAGAAAATGCTGATAAGGAAACTGAGATTGGTTGAGGGACAAGGATAATAATCTTTTTAGGAGTCTGAAAATTGTAATGTATACAGATACTCTTCATGACAGTATAGATAGATTTCTACAGCAAGCAGTTCAGAGTAAACCACAAAGGAAAATGCACATATGAGCTTCTTGAAAGAACTTAGATTAGGATAGCCATATTTGGCAAGTAAAAACACAGAACATGGTTAAATTTCAATTCTGTGTAAATTAGAAATTTTTAAAAATACAGGTAGTTCTATGACTATTTGGAACATACATTTACAGTACTAAGCTCTTACTTGTCTGAAATTCAACTGGATGTTCCATATATTATCTGTCTACCCTAATTTTGATATAAAAAATAATGTAAAAGCCATGCTATGGGTAACTCTGCAAGTACCAAATTGACTTCAAAACTAATATACCAAGTAATCTTGTAACCAAGTAATCAGTGTTTGGGGGCAAGAAGGTGAAGCTTTTATTTTTCCAATGAACAGTAAGAAAAAATGAAGATAATGGGTTAAGTTTGTAACAAAAGTAGAAAAATTCAATTAAATAAACTTTAGAAGAAACAATATGTTCTTATTGTTTTAAAATATTCTTAGTTGATGAAATAAAAAAGACAACATTACCACATTGGTCCTTCTTTTTCAGGTCTGTAAAATCAAGAAGTCATAGTACTACTCGATTCTACTGCTGTGCTTTCATCATCTGAAGTCATATTGTTTTGTGTCTGTTCGCATTCAAATAAGAAAACTTTGTTGAACACACACATACACACACTTTATATTTTATAGCAGTTTAAGAGTCACAGAAAAATTGAGTGGCAGGTACAGAGATTTCCTATATAACTTTTGCCCTACACACGTTCTCATGCTCCTCGATTAAGGATAGGACTACAACCAGGTAAACCTGCCCTAAGTTGAAAACAGAAAGTCCAAAGTGCATTTTCAGCTTCTTATATTTTTAATTTAGTCTGGGTTTATCTGAACTTAACCCTACGGTAAATCAAGGACAGTACTAAATGCATATTGCTTTCACACCATCTTAAAGTTGAAAAAGCGTAACTCAAACAATTGTAAGGTGGGAAATGTCCATATCGCCTCTCCCATTATCAACATTCCCATCACTGTTTTACTTTATAACTCGTGTTCACATGATTACGGTTCTTTTTCTGCGTTGGCCTAATCACCACCCCACCGAAGTAAGAAAAACTACTCTCCTATTATTTGTCATAAAATATATGCCCCCGCCCCTAGTAAAGGCTTGTGCTCTCAATTTACTACTGATTATAATGGCCATCTTGACTTGAAGAAGCCCTTGATAGCTACCATCTTTTTCCAATTGACTGTCTCCAATCCAGCTGTAACGGCCTTGGAACTGATTCCTCTCCTTTGTTATTCGACTTCAAATTACTTTACACGAAATAGCTCTCCAATATTTTAAAAATACAATAGGATAGTATCGCTTCCTTATTCAAAACCTTCTAGTGGCCTCTCATCACCCTTAGAGTAAAATCCCAATTAATGACCAAGCCCTAATGATTGAGACTTCAGTATTTCTTAGCTTGATTTCTATCACCCCCTCCCCACACTGTCTCTTGTTTCTCCACTGTGCCCCTAGTTCATCCCCTCTGCAGGGCACTGATGTTGCTGTTTCTTTTCTTTATTTGAGATGGAGTCTCATTCTGTCACCCAGGCTGGAGTTCAGTGGCGCAATCTCGGCTCACTGAAACCTCTGCCTCCCATGTTCAAGTGATTCTCCTGCCTCTGCCTCCCAAGTAGCTGGGAAACATGTACCGCCATGCCCGGAAAACTTTTGTATTTTTAGTAGAGACAGAGTGTCATCATGTTGACCAGGCTGGGCTGTTTATGGAACTTTTTTCTGCAGATTTTTTCATCACTCATTTGCTCTCCTCATTCAAGTCCAGGCTCTGCTAATACTGCTTCAGAGATTATTTTGCTTATCACACTGTATATGTAATAAGTCATTACCTAGTCCCATACACACTTTACTTTTATCTCTTTCTATTTCTTTCTATTTCTTAATAGTAATTCAAATACCCCAAACTAGTTATTTGTTGTGTAACTCTACACATTAGAAAATGAGGGCCATTAAAACATAAGCTTGTGTCTCCAAGTCACTTCTTTAGCCCCATTCATCTAGTAGGTGCTCAATAAATAGCTGTGAAATGAGGAAATAACTTGAACATTCTTTGGCATAGAAGCCGAGCCTAAGTCTCTTAAGAGTCTAGACCAAAAGACAAGTGAGTAAAATCATCTTGGATAGCTTAAAAATTACACCTTCCTTATGATCACACACTGCACCTTCTTATTCATTACTTTTCAAAAGAATTTTAGTGTCTCTTGAGAACACTGACCTGGAGAATAAGAAGCATGCATTGCATAGAGGTATTTGTTCCAGGGGTTAAAGGGATATTCATGCAAATTGAGCTTTGGTTCTTGTGCTACTTGCCTGTCATATTTTACCAAACCAAAAAAAGAGATTATAAATGACATACAGTAAAGTCCTCATTCTAAAATTCTTACTCTAAATGTACAAATATAAATGAAAACTTTCTCACCTATAAGCCAGAATAATTTTTCTTCCAACTAATTTAACAGGAATTTAATAAAGATGCTGCTTAAATATTGTTTTCCCAACTGGGGCCAAAATCCATTCCAAAAATAGAAATCATCTAAGATCATTTTGTCTGAAGGTTTCTTGCACTAAATAATCCAAAGATATCACAGCATCATTGAAGAGCATGGAAGGGAGTGTTTATATACTTGTTAAACATAAACATACTGTAAAACTCAAGAATGAGGGAGATTTTCCCAGGGGTTGGTCATATATAACATGAAAAGCCTCAATAGAATATGCCTAGCATAGAGTTGCTGCTCAATAAATATACGTCAAATAAATTAAAAAAAAATAATAATACAACTCACTTTTCCTCTTTCAAACATTTGAGAAGCTGTAGTTTATTGAAAATACTGAGTCTGGAAGCTCACAAAAATTTTTTTCCACAAAGTCCAAGAGGCTATTTTAATTCTCCAACATTTCAACCTAATAGATGCCTCCTTGAAATAATCTCTTGATTTGTTATTCTGACACTGCACAAACCTGAGTCCCTTTTCAGTTTTTGTGTGTTCTTCCTACTCTATCTCTTTTGATTTCTTCTCTCCCTCCTACTATCCCATGTGTCTAAGATTCTCTATGGCCATGTATTTACCCATGACACTTTAAGTTCTCTTTCCCAGAGAGTTCATACATTTTCATAGCTTTAAATATTTTCTCTATGCTGATGATTCAAATAGCATTTCCAGTCCTCACTATTCAACAATGCTTCAGTTCCAAGAGTCAAAAATCCTGCTGCCAAATTTCTGATTCCAAAAAAAAAAAAACAATGTTTTTCAAGAATTTGCAGTGAGTCCACTTTGCCCCCTAAGTGATATTTACACAAGGGCACTAAGAATTTACAGCATGTTTCTTTAGTTGTTTTTCCCAGTGCGAACCCTGACTTATTATTTTCAACACCTTCTCCACAGTCATATCCATGGTTTCACAAAGCCAATTTTCCTTCTCAGAAAACCTCCCACTCTTCACTAATTATACAAATCCAGCAGACTTTTTAAATGCCAGGTCCAATGGATGATTTGCTGTTTATATGACAGGGAAAAAGAAAACCAAAAAACAAAACACTGGGCATGGAAGGAGGAGAATTGGTTCTCTATTTTAGTGGGTGACCCCAGGAAAATAACAACTTCTCCCTATGTCTTAGTTTTAACTGCACTAAGTATTGTGGGAGTTAATTACATGGTCATGTTCAGTTTTATTAGCTCTTTTTCATCTGAATATAAATATTCACTTAGAATAATTTGCCTTTCCCCTCATTACACTCTATGTACAATCTGACTATTTCCCAAGCTTAGCAATTCACCTATTCTCCATAGGTTTCACTAGTGGAGATGGAAACACTCACAATGAAAGTCTACATGATTATGACATTCTTACTAATAAGAACTCACATACAAATTGCTCAAGTTAAATTAAAAGACTTTATATGTTTCCAAAAATAATAATAATCTATTCATCACACAAAAAAACAAAAATGGTTTTTAGATAATTATAGGCTTAGTAAACTTAAACCATCTAAAATGAAATATTATTTTCTTCTAGAAAAGAATTAAAATATCAAACGCTTTTTGACATTGTTGTCATTTAAACTGAAACAGACATTTGAGGCTAAGCTTTGTTGGTCCACATCTCTAGCCACTGCTGTGATCAGTATGTGATCACTTTCCTCAAATTTGATTAATAATTATACAATCTTAAATATTCCAGTTGTTTCTATGAAAAATATCTCCTAGGAATGAAAAATTACCTAATTTTACAAAATTTGGCTCAGATAGTAAAGGCCTCTTCTCAGTAAGGAAGCTATTTGTCTTCTTGTGGTAGGGTTTTCTCCTGGTAGAAAAAGCACACCTAAGGTCAGGCCAGGCCACTGCTCATTGTGGTTAGGTTACACGATGCCACATATATCGACCCCCTTGTACTGTGAGGACTGCATCACTGTAGAGGAGAGCTGGAATTAAAACTGTGTGTCTGCGTGTGAGGGAGAGGAAGAAAGAGAATATGTGCGCATTTGTGTAGATGTGTGTATACATGTATACTATTCAAATGTATATGGAACTAGAAATAAATTCATGGTTGGCAGAGTGAGTGGAGTATGAGGTCTTAACTGTCAATAAACTCAGAGGTTTTTAGAGTTCTGAAAATGTTAGTGAGAGAGGTGGCAGGAAGAAATTGGTCAAGCAGTCAGCTAGGGTAAAACTCCTTAAAACCAAGAACAGCCTGAAAATCAAACTGTGGGCCCCAGATAAGCAGCCTGTGTCCTTGAAAGGAAACATTCTGTGAACCCAGATGAACAAATTCCACTTTCTTTTTGGACACATTTCTGTCTCCTTGGCCTGCCTTAGTCTTCTGCTTTTCACCTATTTTACATATGACTACTTTTCTGAGATTAGCTGCTGGAGAAGCCTTCATTTATTTAGGGTGAATCATCACTTTGGCCCCTGATGGATCTGGGCCAAGGTCCCAGGCCAGGCTTTCACTTCAGCCCCCGATTGGTCCTAGGCCAAAGTCTTGGGCCAACACTTTACCTCTGCTTCCAACTGCTTCTTTTCACTATCATACCTCTTTCTGAGAGGTGTTTTCTCCAAGATGGCCTTCAGACCATTCAGCACACTCCTCCTCCTTCCCAGTCCATAAAAACCCCTGGACTCAGTTTCACAGCTGGCAACCCTGTTTCGGGTCCCCTCTCTTTGCTGAGCGCTTTTTTGTAATGACTCTGACTCTGCCTTGCTCACTGTCCCGTGTCTGCATGCCTTTAATCCTCTTGTCGTGGGACACGAACGTGGAGCGGAGCTTGCTGGTGGTAGGAGCAAAACAGCTGTAACACTCCCTCCCACTCGCTGAACAGCAGGAGTGAAAAGGCTGCAACACTAGCACTGAAAAATGCAGCCCATTTACTTAGATAATATCCATATTGATTATCCCAAAAAATTCAGGAATTATCTAGACATAGAAAGACATTCCCTACCTGAGAATAAAGACGACATTACTTTCAATCTCAATAAACAGAAAACAAAAAAATAAGATGCCATAAGGAGTTTCAGCCATTACTTCCAAAACTGAGTGGTCTTATGAATTTATTTAATAATCTCAAATCACTGGTTATAAACACAAAACAGTTTTTTTTTCTCACTAACTGTCCACATCTATGCAATATTGAAGCTCATGTTCTTGGTGGATAAAAACTGTTTTTGTTAATAATTCTTTGGCCTAATCTCATTATTTTCATTCACTTTCAATTACTCAGTCTCATCTTAGTTTTTACTCATCCCTATTCATTTTAAAACTTTATATTCTACAACATATTATTTTTCTTTCAGTTCAGTATGAGCTGAAGCTCTAATGGCTGCAAGATAGGATGGCTTTGATGTGGCTCTCATTCTTCTTCCCATCTTCTTTTCTTGGTACCAGCTTCTCAGTTATTGATGAAGGGAGAAGGAGAAGGAAAACACAGATCCTTTCTTATCTAAAAGCTGCAACACCCCACTCTCTCACCCTACCCACTGCCCATCCCCACTGTTCTAGCATTTTGTTTACAGGCTCAATGGAGAGAGATGGCAGCAGCTCACTCTGAGCAGTGGCCTTGGGCATTGGTAGTTTCTTGAGAGTTTACCTACGTTCTCCTAGCAGAACACCAGGATGTGTATAGTCTCAAGTGGAAAATCCTTACTGCAGCAATCTCAGCAAAACTTGGTTCTGATTGCATTCATCCTAAGGTTAATTCTAGGGTGGGCACCCGCAGGATCCTATCTGCTTGAGAAGTGGGAGTGTGGGCTTTGCCCCTGGCCCCTCTGCTGGGCCTCTCCAACAGTTTGTTTCTCTACTGTTCCATTAGCACAAGGCATGCTTACAACCAGAGTTCCAAAAATGTAACACAGTAACAGGTTTACTTTCCTGGGTCTTCCCTCCAATGGCTTAGCTTGGGAAAAATAAAGCAGCTACTAGATTTCAGGAGAATAAAGTTTTATCTTTGTATTGGGTAGCATTCCAGAAATTAGGTATTTTTTATTGTTGTTGTTTTCATTCATGAAGACAGAGTTTTCAAGCTGACAAAAATGCCTTTCTTTTCTTTTTTTTTTTTTTATCTACTTTATCCTGTAAAGTTTCCATGACTTATTATAAAACAATTTGTAACTCTTGGTATCTTAGCATTTTTACAGCCAAGAAAGGCAGAGCTGTGTACTTCTCACAAGACAATAGGATTGAGGCTCAACAGGCATGTGATTTTATAATAATGTCAAAAGAACAAACGGCTTTCAGCTCTTCATGTTTATAGTGATGATTCCAGGCAGTTGCATTAGTTGATTTTTTAGTCTTTTTTTAAAAAAATGTTTAGTCTTGAAGTTTTATTCCTGAGAGAGAAAAAGTACTTCATGCGTCTTGAAGCAGGATGGCATTAAATTTCCTACTTCCTTCTCATTGTTTGGTTTAGCTGGTCAACACTCAGGGCTAACTGTGAACTGCCTTGGGAGTTTTAGGGAGGTTAACTATTGGGTTTCATCTCTAGCTTCATGTAAAGCATCTGCAAATAATCAAGACCCAGAAAGAAGCTCAGAATGGAGGCAGCCTTTGGGATTTGATTTAACTAAACTTTCCTGTGAGCCACATTTCTTTGTTTACATACATTCCTGCTCGGAAAGCCAACTTCCTGTCATAAAGCTGCATACCAAATTTGAGTATTTAGAAAACAGTTTGGCTCAAACCATTATAACTCTGGAAACAGACTTCAAATAATTATTATTTTTAAAAGATATGCTGTAAAATGCAGCCCTTCATTCTAACATTCACAGTTTAAATTCTTTTCATATAACCGCACACACTCACACACATACACACACACACACACACACACACACACAGAGAATCAGTGCTATTTTAGATAGACCTTGTTTGGAGACAGTACAGAGACTGAAAAGGAATGGAATTTATTTTTCAAAAGTGATAAATCCCTGAGAGAAGACACAGTGTGTGACCAATCCCATATGGCATAAGTTTCAGCAGTACAAGTTTCTTAGATAATTCAGATGTTATGATTCCTTTGGTTCCTTCAGTGTACTGTCCTTTTATCAGTTACTTTCCACTTTCTAGACCTTCTATAGCTCTCTTCTTTTACAAAATATTACTCAATACTTCCTTAACTACTTTATCCTGATATTTCATTCTCCCTCCCAACAAATCTCCTCTTTTTCCTCCGTGATACCTATTTTTAGATTATACTCTAGGTCCGTAGTTATACTCCTCCTATTCCAGCCTGCTACTCACCAAGATGTAATTCGTAAGGCTCAGTTTCAAGCCTATGACTAGATCTTATTAGACTTAATTAAATCAAACTTCAACTACCACCCAGAAGTTGTATTTTGCAAGGTCATGGATGACCTGCCTGTTATTAAGTGGAAGAACAATGGGCAGTTTTCACGATGTATTTATTATGCTTTCTGTAGAATTTAGATCTGTTTGCAGCACTCTCCTTGAAACCTTATCCTTCCTCAGTCTCTATGACGTTATTGTTTCTGTGCTAATCATTATCATGGGCTCCACTTCTTCCATCAGACTTTAAACCTTGGGGTTTTCTAGGATATCATTTTTAGATGTAGTTTTCTTTCTAATCTGCACATGTTCTCTATTTGTCTTCCGTGGTTTTAGCAATAAGGTAGATGCTGATGATTCCCAAACCTACATACCTAGCCTCTGGTTTTCGCTCACTTTTTGTATCTTTTTAGTGACCAACTCCTACCAGTCTTACCTACAAATCTCCCTTGGATCTATGATCTATCTCTGTCTTCTATCAGAGAAACAGTATAATCTTAAGAGCCCTGGACTCAGACTCCCTCTGTGCCAGTCCCGACTCTGTTTCTTGCTACCTATGTAATGGTAAGTTATTTAACCTCTCTGTCCCTCGCCTTACACATCAGTAAAATGAAGATGGGAAGAGTAACTTACTCACAGGATATGCTGATGTTACTACCATTACTATAGTTAATTTCACTGTCTTTTTAAAAACTTCTTTTTTAAAAAAAATTTAGAGAGATATCTTGCTCTGTCATCCAGGCTGGACTGTAGCGGTGCTATCATGGATCAGTGCAGCTTCAAACTCCTAGGCTCAAATGATCCTTTCGCCTCAGCCTCCCACATAGCTGGGACGACAGGCAGTTGCCAACACATCCAGAAAATTATTTTACTTTATTTTTGTAGAGATAGTGTCTTGCTATGTTGCTCAGGCTGTTTTCCAACTCGTGATATCAAGCAGTCCTCCCACTTTGGCCTCCCAAAGTGTTGGGATTATAGGCATGAGACACCCTGCATGGCCTTACCATCATTTTAAAATCTCAGTTATAATAATCCCCTAACAGGTTTCTGTGCCATCTTGGCTGTTGTATAATCAATCTGCAAAACAGTTAGATTGATCTTCCTAAAGTGTTACATAATCTTTTTGATGCATAACATTCTGGATATGCTCCCATTAATTTCACAATATAATCCTGATGAGTCACATTCTATATGATATTATTCTTGCCAAACTCTTGAACCTAATTCACTGACACAGAAGAGAATGGAGTACATCACATTCTCCTTCAACTTTCAACCAGCAATTATGATCCCATATAACCAACTTCTTAGTAATAGAATTATTTTCCCTTTAACAAAAATTTCTGTGTAACTATTTCTTAAGCTACATTCTAATACATAGGCAAGATCAATGAGATCTAATAATTTTTGTAGGGCCAACCAAGTCATATATTGAGTCAGAAAGCTTAAAATGCAAATATCACACACCATCTATGCATGGCCACCTATCATTTATATTCTTTATTTGTCTGACCTCTTTTACATTTTGTTCCTGGTGTTTCACTTTGACCTCTTTTACATTTTGTTCCTGGTGTTTCATTTTACACTGTCATGCTTCACTGTACTGCAACAATAACCAAGGAAGTAAAATAAATTGATTGTGTTCAACAGAGATAGAGTAGATATTGGAGGTAATTAAGTATAGAGGTAAATCTCCCTGCAAAACCAAACTTGACATTTTCTTTCTATCATCTTAAAACTTTTGTTACTCCACTTTGAAAATGATATTTGCTTAAGGTGAAAAAAGATGACAGCCTAGTATATATTACAGTAATGTGAGTTCTAAAATTAGGCACTCAGGATAATCATGAATTAGTGTCCTGAGAGCCATCGTAGTTGTGGAGAAAAATAATAAAGTTAATTAAAACAGCCTTTTAGAATATCCAGATGTACCATACTACACTGAATATTCTGAAGGATGTAGAAATAATAGTTTTTTTTCCTGTTCATTCTGGGCACTCTATATAGTGTATTTTTTTAAATCTAAAGTAATAAGTTCAAAGTTTAAAGTTCAAAGTAGTGTTGAGTGTTCCCAAGACTTTATATATAATAAACAGAAACACAGAAAGACACAATGGCTACATCAAAACAAATCATACAAAGAGTAACACAACTATATCAATTTCTATATAACTTTTAAAAAGAATATTGATTTTATTTTTTTGAGAGAGATTCTTGCTCTGTTGCCGAGGCTGGAGTGCCCGCACCATCTCAGCTCACTGCAACCTTTGCCCCCAGGTTCAAGTAATTCTCATGCCTCAGCCTCTCAAGTAGCTGGGATTATAAGAATGGGCCACCATGCCTGGCTAATTTTTATGTTTTTAGTAAAGACGGGGGTTTGTCATGTTGCTCAGGCTGGTCTCGAACTCCTGGCTTCAAGTGATTGCCTGCCTCCACATCCCAAAGTGCTGGGATTGCAGGCATGAGCAACAGCACCTGGCCAAATTTCTTATTTTTAGTAGACTTGACATAAAATGCTTGGGGCAATTTTACCAAATAAAATAATATAATCTATAACTTATAATTTTCAAATTCCTTGTCCAGTTTTTCATATTAATTATAGTAATGTTGTTTAGTTACTATCAGTATTTTTAGGTATTGAAGCAAAAATATTGCAAAAACTTACCTACTCAATAGAATTAATTATATGAGTTTATTTTAAAATGACACTTAAAGTACACACTCAAGAAACCATCATTTCTGAGATGGTTAGCATTGCACATTTATTTACCTAGGACTGGAATGGATTGATTACTGGCAAATTTTTCTATTATGTGTTTTGTATTTTTTAGAAATAACGAATTTAAAGCTTCTTTAAGAAATAACATTTTAATACATAATATTTAATATATTTATTGAATGCCGATATTTACAGATGCATGAGAGAGAATATTTTCACACCATTTATCAAAAACGAAACTAACTAAAAAATCTTTTTCATTGTTTACACGTGCTATTTAAGCAGCAGTACGTGTCTCCTCACATTTGAGAATTTGATTAGGTCTTGAAGACAGAATAACAGAAGTGCCAGAACTCAAAAGCAGTTTTCCAGGAGTGGTGCTGCCTCAACAGTCCCTCAACCCAGGGGTCCCCCAGGTTAGTAAGACTCAAACAGTGAAGCTTTACAGATTGCCAACACCACCTTAATTGTGTTTGAATATGAACAGGAAGTTGATGCAGTTCTCTGCTGTAAAATGAAATTTGAATTGAGTAGGCATGTGCTTTATTCTGTACCTTCAGAAACTTCAGCATAGATGCCATCATCATATTAATATTTGATCATCTTTAAAATTTAAAATGTCTTAATTTTGAAACAATCAAGATGCTAATGCAACATATTATCTTCTTAAGTGTTCACTATTTTCTTATACATATACTTGGCCTGATGTAAAGAAATAGATTGTGTATAAGGAGAATAACTACATATCAAAACATTCTATGTCACTCTAACACACACCATCCAGTTTCTTTCCTTTGCTGTGTTTTCTACTATTTTATGTTTTAACACTATTTACAGAGTTTTTAAAAACTTGTTAATGAAGATCTTTCTTATCATTTAGATTGTAAGTTCTTTGAAGTCAGGGTCCATGTCGGCTTCGATTTATTATTAAATCTAATTAAGAACCACTTCAGTCTCTGCAGTTGGAATAACACCAAAACTACCAGTTTAATGAATTAATATGTTTTCAATGTTGCTTTCAAAGTAGAGACTGTGATTAAATCATATAGCATACCATACAACCATGAAATACACCAAATACATGTTTGTTTTTAGTATCTAGAAATGTTAAACCAAGGATTTCTTTATAAAAATGTGTATATTCTTATTAGGAAAAATAATTTTTTAAAAAAAGCTGTTCGTACCATAGAAAATAGTGTATATAACACTTAAAAATATTTTTAAAAATTTAGAATTTCAGATATTAGCAATATTTTTCCAGATTCTATCCTGATATTCTTTAATTAACAAAAAAGTGAGATAGAAAAATAATATGGTTATGCCTTGTATATAAAATAATAAAACTGCAGACACATCATTATTCTAAGTTAATATACCTTTACTTGGCTGGTCCCTGTTGTATAACAAATAGTATGAGTTTGTAAAATGACTGGCTAGGGAAAGGGACAAAATTTGTATCCATGAAGTATACAAAAAGTAACAGATCCCCACAGGCATGAAACTCTGGCTTTCATTGTGCTGGTTCAAGGCTGATCCCAGTGGAGCAAAGCAGCAAGGATTTGGGGTCTGCTTCTTTTCTCACACAACATCCTTTACAGCTCATCATTGCACTCTGCTTTTTCATCTGATTGCAACATGGAAATTCCTCAACTTTCTTGTTGAATAATATGTAAACTCTAAATCATATTCAATTTCTTAGTATAAGCATATGTTCAAGGCCATTTCCTAATATAGAATAGATATGCCTTCCGTTTTGATTACATTCTGCTTCACTTGGTTATGTTCCTTTGGACCACCCTGGAACCTCATTTTAATGTAGACAGCTCTCCAATATTTACATAAGGATATAAATACAAATTACTTCTGTCTTCTTTTATAAATCTATTGCTACTGTTACTACTGGCTCTTCCACTGTCACTTTTCATTTTTCTTATTTGCAGCCAAACTTCTCGATTTTAGGACTGGTCTTCTTTCTCACGCATACATCACTTCATTTTGTGTTTCCTTAAAGATCAGTTTCCCTTACTCAGTTTCATGTTTCCTTTGTTGACATTCAGTACTTCAAACAACACCTGCTGATTGCTTAAGAATTGTCCTATATGTTGAATAAATAATCTTAAAAATTAAATTCACTTATTTTCTGAAAAATTATATTTATATTTATACACATGTATATAAATATAAAGATATATACATATATATTGTTATAGCGTAACCTATAGCATATGCTATAGTAGAGGTTTTATGAAACGCATGTGTGTGCTACAGTTTGTTTATATATATGATATTAATCCCTTATTTTTCCAGGTAGTCTTACTGAATCTAGAAGATCTAAATAAAATATACTGAATTGAGAGTGTCAAATAGCATTCCAAGACAGTGTATGTCATACATAAGCTTAGGACTCCCACAGTGTTTTGGAAAATGGTCAATAAATAACTTTAAGCTTCAACTTCCGTGGAGGAGAATGCAAGGTTGAAAGTCACTCAGCTTCTATGTCAACATAAACCATTAACGGATCGTAATCAAACAGAGAACTTCATCATATACTTTGGTGTAATAAAATTTTAGTTGTCATAATACTCTGTTAACAAAGAAAAGTCTAGAGACATCACACAATATGCCTATTACAATATACTCATTTTTTTCTTAATTTTAGATTTGGGGGTACATGTGCAGATATAACAGACCTGCACATCAACTCCCCGAATCTTAAGAAAAAAAAAGAAGGCTAGAAAAATAGAATGTGAGGATGGTGAGAGGATGAACAGAGAAATATTTCTGAGAGAATTATATGTATATATAGTTTTTAGTTTTTTATAGAATTATCATACCGCATGGAAATTTTATTTTTATCTTTATTTAGATTCTTTCAAATTCACTATGTTTAGATAGAAAGAAAATTAATAGCTGGGTGCGATGGCTCAAGCC
Organism: Cheracebus regulus; assembly: GCA_963574635.1. Taxonomy (NCBI): domain Eukaryota; kingdom Metazoa; phylum Chordata; class Mammalia; order Primates; family Pitheciidae; genus Cheracebus; species Cheracebus regulus. The sequence continues at coordinate 47,451 of CAUYQU010006073.1, forward strand.
TATAATCCCAGCACTTTGGGAGACTGCCACAGGCAGATCATGAGGTCAGGAGTTCGAGACCAGCCTGTCCAACATGTTGAAACCTCATCTCTACTAAAAATACAAAAATTAGCCGGGTGTGGTGGCATGCACCTGTAATGCCAGCTACTCAGGAGGCTGAGGCAGGAGAATCACTTGAACCCGGGAGGTGGAGGTTGCAGTTAGCCAAGAGCATGCCACTGCACTCCAGCCTGGGCGACAAAGTGAGATTCTGTCTCAAAAAGAAAAAAGAAAAAGAAAAATAATAAACAGAGTAGAAAGAAAAAAAATAAAAGAAATTCCAAGATTTTAGTAAAACTCTACAGTCTTCTTTACGTTCTCTTTTATATTAAGAAAAACAGAAAATGCACTATTTTATTTCAGAAATTCAAATAATAACTTTGTGATATAAATATTTCATTTAGTTTGTTTAGGTAATGTAAGAGGACATGGAACTTACCATTTTCAAATTACAGACTGTTAAAAATTAGGATATTTCTTAGGTCTCAGAAAAGTTCAGTGTAGTTTAACCTTACAAGGGGAATTCAAGAATTAGATTTCTGTTTATAAGGTTATAAAAATTTGTTTCAGATAGTCATCTTTTTCATGGTGTCATGACAATCCATTTATTCCAATTTAATTTATTATACTTTGCTGGAATGTCACATATCCTGTTTGCATTGGCATCCATTATTCTTATTTACCAAACTGAAAGTGGCTAAAGATACAATCCTTGCTCAGTTGCTACTCTTCCTAACAACGTTGTATGTTTATTGTTTTAATTTGCTTGACTCTTAAAATATATATATGCAAAATACATATGCATTCTATATATACAGAGAATCTTGCTCAGTTATTTTTTTTAACATTCCTTTTATCTTTAGAAATTAAAGGAAAATTCTTTAAATTTTATGAAACTGAGAAAACTCAATAGTAAATTTGGAAGAGTCACTACTCTCTACCTTATCTAGGCCTGAAATTGCTTCTCTCCCACTCTCTCTGAGGTCACTTCACATCCAGAGCAAAAGTCTATTCTGGCCCTGTTGTGCCAGTCTTACAGTGATCACACTCTCAACTTTCTTCCCTTTCTTATTCAAGACAGTTAGGAAATTCTGACAATTTAATCGGTTTTCATGCTGCATGCAATATATTTCTCAATCAGTATTAGCAAATACTAAGTTTACTCTGGGAATGCAAAACCATAAAATCTATCTTACTGTCCAAAATAGGCACTGACTGGAAAAGGCATTATTTAATGGGAATTACCTTTAACCCCAAGAGACAGATTTGGGGTTGCACCCTCAGTGATACAGGGTTGTATAAGGCAAGATTTCTCAAGGTGGGTACACAACATTCCCTTCCAGTAGGATGTTAATAGGCGCCATGTGGAAAATAAAATATTCTGTGTGTGTGTGTGTGTGTGTGTGTGTGTGTGTGTATAAAGGGATGGGTTGAAAAAGGAAAGTGAAAGTGAGTAACTTTACATAAAGGATCTTGGAGTCTTTAATACATTAACATGCAGCATCAGTCTGCAAAATGTATTGAACTGTATGGAAAGTCTAAGTTTCACGTATTTAACATAAGTCCCAATCCTATGAGTCAGTGTAAAGACAACTATCTTTATGCTGAAGGATGCCATATGGACTTGTCCACATTATCCAAGAGCATTGTCTCTATCCTCTGTCTTCCTCCTATAAAGTCTATAAAGCCCACTCTGAAATGTTTACCATTAGGTGGTGAGCAGTAATCCTGATTAAGATGAGTTATTCCAAGAATCATTTCTCCCACCTGAAAGAGCATAGTATAGGCAGGTAGAAGGAACTCCAACAAGAAAATGACTCATCTTTCTTTCTCTGTACAGAGGGGTGAGATTACCTCTGATACTTGGTTCTGGACTCTTTATGGCTCAATCTAACTTACTCAAGTTTTTCATTAGGATTTCAGAAAACACTCTATAACAATTGTGGCCGGGCTCAGTGGCTCATTCCTGTAAACCCAGCACTTTGGGAGGGCGAGGAGGGCAGATCACCAGGTCAGGTGTTCAAGGCCAGCCTGACCAGTATGGTAAAACCCCACCTCTACTAAAAATGCAAAAATTAGCCGGGTATGGTGATGCGTGCCTGTAGTCCCAGCTACATAGGAGGCTGAGGCAGAATAGCTTGAACCTCAGAGAGGGAGGTTGCACTAAGCCAAGATTGTACCTCTGCACTCCAACCTGGGTGACAGAGCGAGACTCCACCTCAACCCCTCCCCAACCAAAAAAAAACCAATTTGCTAGTTTGTCTCCTTCCTGCATGTATCTGTCTTAGAGATTTATGAGTAAAACCAGTTTTGAATGAGGGCAGAATTGAAATATTGTGGGTATCACTGGCTAAATGTGTCTTAAAATTATTTCAGATCACAACTTAAATATGTTCTTTATTCAACATTTAACAGAGTATAACAGTTCTAAACTAGCGTAATTACATTTTGTTTTGTTTTAAATTTGAACCTGAGAAATATAGTAAGGTTGAAATATTGGTTCTACTTACTAGATAGATGGTCTTTATTTACCTTTCTAATGTCTTTGAGCCTCAATTTCCTAGAATATAAGTGGGGATAATTCATAACTACCTCATAGTATTATTTCAAGTAATTATTAAAATGATACACGTAAAGTTTGTGAAAGAAAAGTAGAATCTTAGGACCCCAAACTATGCCAAAAGGAAGATTAAGCTTGGGAACTGAGTCATGCAAAAACTGCCTTCCTGTTGTTCTGAAACAGAGAGCTTTAATTTCACATGCTTACTTTATCTTATGTAAAATGTAGATTTACTGGGCCAAAGAAATGAATAATTGACTTTCCCCCACTCTCTTCTTCTCACATGTAAAATTAGATTTGCTGAGCACTAATCAGAGCGTCACAAGAATGTAACCACTGACATCATTGCCTACCCACCCTCTTTTTCTTTTATTCCCCTCCCACTTGCTCTTTCCTCTTTCCTCTTTAAATATTGAAGTTCCCCAAACCCTCATTGGAAAAAGCACAGGTCACAGATCCTACAGTGTCTTGTGTTTCTTTTTGTCAGGTGCATCCTCAGCCTTGGTAAAATAAGCCTTTAGTCAATTGAGATGTGCCTCAGTCCCTTTTCAGTTTACAAGTTTTTAAGAGAGCAGACAGTGTAAGTGATAGGTAAATTATGATAGCTACAAATTTGCCCACTTATAATTGCTCACTATATATCAGCCAGCTCAAATTCGATCATGCCCTGTTTAATACCATCCTCTAGCTCCTAACCACCCTTAAACAGATTTCAAAATTCCCGCATACGCAGTTGCCCTATCTTACTTTACTGCTTCACTTTTGTGCCGCTTTCCATGTTTCTTTATTTCTCTGGTCACAGTGACTTTTAATCTGTTTTTTTTTTTCACACACCAATCTTGCTTCTGCCTCAAGATATTTGTATTTGCTCTTATTTCCCAAAATTCTCATCTGGAAAATTTTTATTTGGTTGAAATCTCCTGTCACTTCCGTCTCTGTAGAAATCACCTTTCCTGAATATCTGAACACCCCATTGCCTTATCTTTTCATGATATTTCCCATTAGTTGAAAATCTCTTACCTGTTTCTTTGTGTAGTTGTTTGTTGCCTATCTTCACCGTAAGTGTGTCATTTTTGTGGGTGGAGAGGCCCGCCATTCTGCTGTTTTCTGCAATGTAATCATAATGCTTAGAATAGGGTTTCACATAGTAAATGCTCAATCAATTTTTGTTCAATAAAATAAATTATGTAGACTGTGGCCATCTAAGTGATTCTTCTGTGGGTTTGGCCAACACTGGAAGTTGTGAATATTCTGGTATGTGGCACCAGAGAGAAGTGCCTGGGGGAGAGCTGATTGAGTAGATATTTAGTCAGCAATCTTAGCCCTTCATTCTTCTAATCAATCTTACCTTTCACAATCCATGTTCTGATTCAGAAAAGGAAGATGACAAAGTTAGGACATGATACATGTATAACTCATTAGAATATATTTATGGCTAGCAGTGTCAAGAGATCATAAAACTACCATCACACTCTTGTGGACAACTATCCTGTATTTGCACAAACCTGGAAACATCCATCATAGGGAGACTCTTGGGACTTAATCAGAGATACACATGGGATAATGATCTCAAGAATTTCTGCCTGTAGGACAGACTTAGATCTTGAAAATACTCTAGGGTACCAAACCCCTAGCTCTTGGTTTCTAATATTATTCTCCAGTTAAAGTTTCTAGGGTTGCTTGAAGAAATGGCAGAGTCTAGAGCTGAGACAGAGAATATGCAAAATGAGCTGGAACATCTCACAGCACGCAAAAGAAAGACAGTGTTCAAATAACAAAAATATCTCACAATGATGGAGATATGTCAAAAGTACACAAGAGACAACTGAAAAGAGTTCTTAAGGATCAGAGAACAATTTGAACAACAAAATAAAGTAGTATTGGATTATAACACAAAGTATAAAATATCCATGAATTTATACTAGTATAAAGAGATAATTGAATAAATAAATGAATGGGGCAGAAGAGACATATCAGCGTAATTCCAAATAATTTATGTAGCTATTCTGCTCTTAAGGAGGTGGAACATAAGTCTCATTCTTTAAGTGTGGGATACTCATGGTGACTTCCTTCAAAAGAGTATGGTATGGAAAGAGGAAGAAAATAATAACTTTGTCTAGGCGCAGTGGCTCACACCTCTAATCCCAGGACTTTGGGAGGTTGAAGTGGGCGGATCCCAAAGTCAGGAGATCGAGACCATCCTGGCCAACATGGTGAAATCCCGTCTCTAATAAAAATACAAAATTTAGCTGGGCATGGTGGCACCTGCCTGTAATCCCCGCTACTTGGGAGGCAGAGCCAGGAGAATGAGAATTCCCTGAACCAGGGAGTGGAAGGTTGCAGTGAGCGGAGATCGCAACACTGCACTCCAACCTGGCAACAGAGTGAGACTCCATAAAAAAAATAATAATGAAAAATAAAGAATGACATTACACTGGAGAAATCTGACACTTGACTGGGTGATCAGGATTAACATCAGCAGTGGTAAATCACATTCTAGTCTATTCCACTGACATAACATGATAAAAATGACACTTTGCCTCTGTGGCATCCCTTCCCAAAACCCATAACTCCAGTCTGATCATGAGAAAAACATGAGACAAATCCCAACTGATAGACATTCTACAAAATACCTGACTGGTACTCATCACAACCGTTAAGGTTATCAGAAATAAGAACAGTCTAAGAAACTGTCTCAATTAAGGGGAGCCCAATAAAAGAAGGTGACTAAAAGTACAGTGGTAACCTGGGTGGGATCTTGGAACAGAGAAGGGACACTAGACAAAAACAAAATAAATGTGAATAAAGTGTGAACTTCAGTTAGTAACTTATCAACATTGGTTTATTGGTTGTTATAAACATACCATCCTAATGTAAATTATTAACAATTGGAGAGATTGTGTATTGGTAATGCAGGATTTTTGCTCCTTAGTTCAGCTAAATCTGGGTTCTTGTGTCAAGATCAGAAGAAATTAGGCACATGGACACACTGAGGGGTGAAGAGAACAGAATTTATTGGGTGAAAGGAAAAAAGAGAGAAAGCACTCAGCAAAGTGAGAGAGAGGCCTGCCAGTGGGTTCCCACCACCTCATAGATTGAATACCAGGCCACCACACACGAGCTGGAGTCCAGGCTCCTCTCCCTTGCTCAAGATGTGAACCTCCGGTGGCTCCAGTCCATCATCCTAGTGTGCAGGCGGGTCCCCAATCCATTGTAGACACGTGCAAACAAGACTCTGGGTGGTTCCTTTATCTGCACAAATGGATCTGATGTAAACACTTGTGGGGTGGGGCGGAGATTCTCCAGGTACCCACCTTACCTGCTTCCTGAATCTATCACTGGGTATATGTGAACTCTCTGTGTTGTCTTTGCAACTGTTCTGTTAAGATAAAATTATTCTAAAATTACCGTTAGTTAAAAAGAAAACTTTAGGACAACCATCCACACTTGACTATTCAGATAGACAAATGATGAGTTTGCTGAGAGTGAAGATTTAAATACACTTCAGACACATTTATTCTAAATATCAAATACTAATATTTTTATTTAGAATAGTAAATATTCTAAATAAAAAAGCCTGAAGGTGTTGTGGGAGCCAGCGAGTGGGGAGAAACAGATTCAAATCTTTTAGTCTAGAAATGACATCATAGGGACTTTCCTGTTTAAAAGGTACCAAGTTAACACCCCCTGCAGCACTCCCTCCAAAGTACTTGCTAAAACACTTCATAAAAGCAAAGATTAACACTCTAACTACTGTCAGAATTTTTTTTTTTTTTTTTTGAGACAAGTTCTTGCTCTGTCACTGAGGCTGAACTGCAGTGGCATGACCATGGCTCACTGCAGCCTAAACCTTCTGGGCTCAAATGATCCTCCTGCCACAGCCTCCAAGTAGCTGGAACCACAAGCACATGCCACTACATCTGGCTAAATTTTTAACTTTTTGGAAGAGACCAAATTTTTGGTAGAGACTAAATATTCTAAATATTAAATAAGTGTTTCTGAAGTGTATTAAAATGTGTTTATGGGTAGGTGTAGAATAAATGCTTAATATATAAATAATTGATTTAAAAGGTAATATTTTATTTTAGCTAATGGTTTACTAATTTTAAAAATTAGCTTTTGACTATTTTTATACTTTTGAGAAGAGACCAAATAAAAAAGAAGTTAGGCTTATTAATTTCATATCAAACAGAGGAACAAATTCCTATGTAATATTTCATTTTAGCTAAATTTAAAACAAAATAAAAATAGCATAGTTTTTGTGATTCTTTCCATTATAAATCAAAAACTTTTTAGAAACATTATCTCATTTCTTCCAACATCATTTTGTAGATTAAGGCTGAAAAAACGTCAAGCACATCTTTTTTATATAAAGGATAGTACTTTAATAATTCAGGCTGTGACTAACATTGTTCAATTTAGTCATTTCTAAGCCTGAATTAACCAACTTCCTTTGGGATGTGTAACTATTTTTAGCCCAGGGCAGATATTTATATAAAATTCCCCAAGGAAACCATCTACTCTTGTCTCTGTTCCCAGAATCCTGATTTTAAAAAAATAATAAAATCTCATGAAAATCATATTAAAGAGCAGGAACTTATCTAATGTAAAGTTTACCATACTTAAAATAAAGGGGCTCTTTTCAAAACAGGTAAAACTTCAAAAAATGATAATCATATGTTAGTAAGATATAGTGAAATTGATATTCTTCTGCGTTACTGGTGATAATGTTAATTAATTACTTTTGGAAGAAAACTAGAAAGTATGTATCATTCCTCCACAAATAATCTCATATATTAAAATGTATCATAAGTAAAGAATAAAAAATATTTTAAAGGAAAAAAAAAAAACTCAATGCCTGCGAATGAGATTTAATATAGCATACCTTTCAGTATTTTTAAAGAAAACTAAAAAAAACAAAACAAAACAAAACAAAAAAAAAAACCATAACATATACAAGAGTAAAGAGCTGGATAAGAAAATAATATCACATTGTTGAAGAGATTTATGTGATCATTAATCTACTTGCAAAGAATATGAAACAATGCAATAATGCCTTCTTTATTAAAAAGTCATTATAAAAAATGGGTTGAGTAAGAAAATTAAGCTTAATACTGATTATTCTAAATAATTACATGTCTAAGTTTTACAGCTATTTTTTCCTAAAGTTCAATTGATCTGAGCATATGGAAAATCATATTATCCCAAATTGACCATTCTTGAAGGTATCATTAAGGCTTTTCTAGGGTTGTAATGATTAACCAGAAATAAGACCTTAAATTTCTTTTCTGGCAAAAGCCAAATGAGTCATGCACCACTGAGTAAAATTTAAGGAGCTCAAGCAATTATTCATATGTTGAATTGGATACACACGCACATACAAAGTCTTGAAAAAGAAAACTTAGCTTTGCTTTCAGGCATTCTATTAGCTACACACTTGTAAAAGGAGACCAGATTAAACTTTTTAATTTTCCCTGAACATTTACAAACTCATTTCCTACCTGTCAGGTTCCTAAATCTATGCTCTGTCATTAAGTCAACAAAACAAGATTAGTGTATGATATGGTTTGGCTGTGTCCCCACCCACATCTCAACTTGAATTGTATCTCCCAGAATTACTTCATGCTGTGGGAGGGACCCAGGGAGAGGTAATTGAATCATGAGGGTTGGTCTTTCGCCTGCTATTCTCATGATATTGAATAAGTCTCATGAAAGCTAATGGATTTATGAGGGGTTTACCCTTTGCTTCTTCCTCATTTTTCTCTTGCCACCTGACTAAGAAGTTCCTTTCAACTCCACCATGATTCTGAGGCCTCCCTAGCCAGGTGGAACTGTAAGTCTAATTAAATCTCTCTTTCTTCCCAGTCTCAGGTATATCTTTATTGGCAGCATGAAAATAGACTAACACAGTATAGTAGCCAGGGTTTTGGTCCAGATGACCTTTATCTCCTGGTAATATGCTTGTGAATGTGTTAGTTTACCTGACAAGGGGATTTTGCATATGGAATTAAAGCTACTTAACAGCTGACTTTAAATTAGGGACATTATCCTGAGCTGTCAGTAGGGCCCCAATGTAATCACAAGTGCCTTTATAAATGAAGTGGCTTATATAAATATTAAAAATTTGCTCCTTATAATATTTATTTGTTTGTTTTTGAGACAGAGTTTCACTCTTGTTGCCCAGGCTGGAGTGCAATGGTGTGATCTCACTCACCACAACATCTGCCTCTTGGGTTCAAGTGATTCTCCTGCCTCAGCCTCCTGAGTAGCTGGGATTACAGGCATGCACCACCATGCCCAGCTAATTTTATATTCTTAGTACAGACAGGGTTTCTCTATGTTGGTAAGGCTGGTCTTGAACTCCTGACCTCAGGTGATCACGCTTCGGCTTACCAAAGTGGTGGGATTACCGTGCCTATCCAAACAATAATTATTTAAAGGAGAAAATATTGTATGCTATACGTCTTCCATTTGTTCCTCCAGACTCACTTTACATCCTTCTCCCTTCTGGGGAATGGGCGGTTAAAAAAAAAAAAAAGAAGAAGAAGGCAAAAGAGTAGATGAGAGAGATGTAGCAAAAGCAAGAGAGAAGAGGTGAGAGAAGGACTCACTCACCTGTTGCTGTCTTTGGAGATGCAGGTCATAAGCCAGCAAGCACAGGCAGATCCAGAAGCTGAGGACAAGCCATACTACCCACACTCCTGCCAACTGCCCAGAACTGAATCTTGCCAATTACTTGTATATATCAGAAAATGAATGCTCACTTAGAATCTACAGGAGAGAGCATGGCTTGCTGACACCTAGATTTTTGTCCTGTGAGACTAATGAGAGGAATTAGCCCAGCAGGCTTGGCTTCTGAAATCGTGGTACATCTGCCTACAGAAATCCATGGCATGCAGAAACAATGAGTCAATAAATGAATGTTATTTTAAGCCATCAAGTGTGTAGTAATTTGTCACAGCAGCCCTAGAAACTAATAGACTCTCCTACTAACTAAAACTGGTGTTTCAAATTTACCGTAGGCACTGTGTATGTAATCTCCCATACCCATCTTTCCATTGATATTTGACAAAAAAGAAAAGGGAGGGGGAGAAAGTGAAGGGTCAGGGACAGCAGAGGCTCAACAAAAGGAAGAAAGATAAGAAGAGAGAATAAGAGAAGAAAGGACCAAAAAATACCATTTTATATAAAAAGAGAATGCAAAGCAACTCATTGACATTTGGTTGTAAGCTTTTGCTTAATTACTGAATCAAGATTTTTTACTTCAGCTGCTGAATCCAGGTGAAAGCAACGATCTCTGTTCTATTTATAAAATGAAAGAGTTCTAAAACACTTATGTTGAACAGATTGCATTTACACTTTTTCATCTCAATACTCTTTCCCTAGAATGAACAGATAAGCACACTTCCTCCAAATTAACTGGTGTGGAATAGTAACTGTGGTCCACCTGTCTTACGCTCTTTGTGTTTAAAGGACTGGTTGTCTAATATCATGTTTGCTAAGATTTCCACCAGCTAAAGTCCATTTAATTCTCTTTTTTGATTCAATTAGAAGCACAATGATCACATCTCCTCTTCTTTCTTTTCACAGAAATATCTTCATTACCAACATGGCTGTTGGTCTACAGGGCAGTGGTTAAAACTAGGAGCCCAACTCTTGAAATCCCAGGTTATATTTAAGCAAATTTTCATGTATAAAAGAAACAGTCCATTCTGGAATTGGCTTAGAAGCAAGTTAATTCTTATTAATGGATTTTTTTTTTCCATTGGTTGTTCTAGGGGAAAATCCCCTTAAAATTTCCCCTTGTGTGGCTTTTTATTGGAGCCGGCCTGAAGACAGAAATTTCCTAGAATTAGGTTTTTTTGCACTAGGGAAATGTTTAATCAGCCATTCATTCTGCTGGCCAAATGCATAACAGAGATCAAAGTTGCAAGAAGCAGCTCTTACTGGTGCTTAATAATATCAAATACTTTCCCATACTGAGGGTTATTCATACTAAATATTAGTCTGGAAGCCTATTCCGATGCTCTCGCTATCCACTTCTAACTCTCTACATTTCCTCCTCATACATGTAATTTTTGGGGGGCGTACCACAAAAGCCCCTTTCCTTCAATAAACAGCCTGCAGATAATTGTGTGTTTCCTCATGTAGAGAGGAAAGAGGGCATACAGACAGCACAAAATAGATCCATATACATAGTCTCAAAGAAAAACTAGAAAAGTGATATCCATGGAAGTTTACTCAAGCACTAGCCTTTCTCTTTTTTGCTAAGAAGAATCATCTGCTGTCAATAGTAACCCTGAGACTCTTAGAATGAAGCTTGGCTAACTAAGTTTCCACCACCATCCCTATCCAACAAATGTAAGTGAAGAATTTACTAACCTGAATAATGATGGTCCACTATACTAGTGTGCACTCAAAACTGTTCATGATGACTCAGGTAAAACTAAAAAATTTTTTTTCAGAGACAGAGTCTCATTCTGTCGCCCAAGCTGGAGTGCAGCGGCGTGATCTCAGCTCACTGCAACCTCTGCCTTCTGGGTTCAAGCGATTCTCTTGCCTTAGCCTGCCGAGTAGCTGGGATTACAGGCACACGCCGCCATGCCTGGCTAATTTTTTTGTGTTTTATTAGAGACGGGCTTTCACCATGTTGCCCAGGCTGGTCTCGAACTCCTGAGCTCAGGCAATCCACCTGCCTCAGCCTCCCAGAGTGTTAAGATTACAGGTGTGAGCCACCGTGCCTGGCACAAAACTAAAAATTTAACGTAGGTAGGTAGATACAACATGCATTTGCTCTCCTAAATGGGAGAGGCAGGGTGGAAGGTTTTATATGCCTGCTATATGTCTACTTTGTGTTATTCTTTATGGTTCATTCATAAATCATTTTCAGAGGCACATTCACATGTATAGACATACACACTGAATTCCCCATTCACAAGATTTATGTGAAATTTTGTTCTATAATAAAGCTACTTTTCCTATACTACTATTGGCATTTTACCTCTATATTTCTCATCCATCAATGCTATGAAATTATATATTGAAATATACCCTATTGTTGCCTAAAGCATATGTGCAAATTAATTATTTTCATTTTTGTACATAGAGAAAATAAAGAGAATTAGTGGATAGGAAGAGCATCGGAATAGACTTCCAGACTAATATTCCAGATCAATTGGATAAAGGTACTTTCAAGTGGAAATTCTATTTGACCCCAACAATAACATTAACTTTTTCATGTGTTACCAGCAATGTGATCTCTTAGCTTCTTAAATTATATGAACCATGTCTCATTATTAACAGTTTCAAAATTAATGTAATTTAATACCCTATAATTTTTATGTTTGTAAGTTAAGAGGTGCAGGGCATCCATTTATCTTTTACCAGATTTAAAAAGTGGGAGAAGATTACACCGGTAATGATTTGATTTGTTCAATTATAGGGTAAAAGTAAATCAAAATGAGGTGATGAAGATCAACAGTACACAGATTGGACACTTCAGTAATTCTAATGCAGAGATCTTTTATCAAAGGTAGTCTTTTCTTTTTTTTTTCAGAATGTAAAGATAAATATTGTCTGCTTTGCAATAAGATGCAATTATAGCATAGAGTTGCCAAGAGGCTCACGCTGTTCTGTCCTCATCCACATGAACAGGGTCTTGCCTTAATGTTTAGGGAAAAAGATAAGCAAGCAACTGTCTTCCCCCTTGTACCCTAGACTTACAACTATAGCTATTCCAAAAGTTTTTGTTTTTCCTTTAGGCTACAGGAAGTGTATGTCTCTGTTTGAAATATGTTACAAATAGGAAACAGAAAACTGTCTAACAAAAAATGTAGAAGAGCGTAGTGGAGGTGAAAAAAGAAAAAAAAAACCTTTCCTACAGTTCTTGGCTGCCCTATTAATATGCTTATTGATCACATCGAGGGGCTTCTAAGAATGGATAGCTTTGAAAACAGCTATAACAAATGTACGAGTCACTCCATCTATCAATATTTGACTTTTGTATAATAAACCATTCATTGACATTTGACAGATATTTATGATATTCAAGTGAAGCACTGTTTTTTATTTGGATTTTGATATATAATGTGAAATAGTCTTCCCAGAAGAATATTAAATATTGTGCTTGACACATCAGTTGAAATTGTGTCATCATCTATTACTAAGATATACCAACATAAAATATTAGATGGTTTTCTGTCAACCTAAAATATTTCTGACAGTGAATCTTAAATAGATCATTAATGTTCATGCTTCTGTTGCATGATGAAAGATTTGGTTGAATGATCGAACGGCTTTTTCAACTTTCAGAATTGTGCTGAGTTTTACAGATTATAGAACAACATAGCTGGAGGAATCTTAGCTATTCTTTAGTTTTAGAACAGCTAAAAGTTTAAAGAGGTTAAGTGATTGTTAATAACCTACAAGTGAAATTTGTATTAAATAAAATAGCCCTTTAGTTATAAAAGCTAAACAAAAATTCAATATATTGGAAAATATGCAGAAAACATTTCTAGTCTTGTGCATGGTATTGTGTCTGATACTTTCAAGTGAATTAATTCTTTATCTATGGAAGAAATTAGAGAAGCATTTTATCAAAATGCCAGACTGTGGTATCATTAGATGGTTGAAACACTTTTAAAACTGTATTCCTAGAATAGGTTAGTATCATTTGAATAATGAACGTTTGATTCTATCAATATTGAAAAGTTAGTGACATGTTCTAATAAAGTTTATTTATTTATTTTATTTTTAAATATATATATCATATTGCACTTTAGGTTCTGGGGTACATGTGAAGGACATGCAGGATTGTTGCATAGGTACATACATGGCAATGTGGTTTGTCCGCCTCCACATCACCTATATCCAGCATTGCTCTTCATGTTATCCCTCCCCAACCCCCTACCCCAGCTGTCCCTCCCCTAGTCCCCCCAAACAGACCTCCCTGTGTCCATGTGTTCTCATTGTTCAACACCCGGCTATGAATGAGGACATGCAGTGTTTGATTTTCTGTTCTTGTGTCAGTTTGCTGAGAATGATGATTTCCAGGTTCATCCATGTCCCTACAAACAACACAAACTCATCATTTTTTATGGCTGCATAGTATTCCATGGTGTATACGTGCCACGTTTTCTCTGTCCAATCTATCATCATTGGGCATTTGGGTTGGTTCCAGGTCTTTGCTATTGTAAACAGTGCCACAATGAACATACATGTACATGTGTCTTTATAACAGAGCAATTTATAATCCTCTGGATATACACCCAGTAATGGGATTGCTGGATCAAATGGCATTTCTATCTCTAGGTCCTTGAGGAATCGCCACACTCTCTCCCACAATGGTTGAACTAATCTACACTCCCACCAACAGTGTAAAAGTGTTCCTATTTCTCCACATCCTCTCCAGTATCTGTTGTCTCCAGATTGTTTAATGATCGCCATTCTAACTGGTGTGAGATGGTATCTCAATGTGATTTTGATTTGCATTTCTCTAATGACCAGTGATGATGAGCATTTTTTCCTATGTTTGTTGGCCTCATAAATGTCTTCTTTTGAAAAGTGTCTGTCCATATCCTTCACCTACTTTTGAATGGGCTGGTTTGGTTTTTCTTGTAAATCTGTTTTAGTTCTTTGTAGATTCTGGATATTAGCCCTTTGTCAGATGGGTAGATCGCAAAAATTTTTTCCCATTCTGTTGGTTGCCAGTTCACTCTAATGACTGTTTCTTTTGCTGTGCAGAAGCTCTGGAGTTTAATTAGATCCCATTTGTCTATTTTGGCTTTTGTTGCCAATGCTTTTGGTGCTTTAGTTATGAAGTCCTTGCCTATGCCTATGTCCTGAATGGTTTTGCCTAGGTTTTCATGGTGTTAGGTCTTGTGTTTAAGTCTTTAATCCATCTGGAGTTAATTTTAGTGGAAGGTGTCAGGAAGGGTCCAGTTTCTGCTTTCTGCACATGGCTAGCCAGTTTTCCCAACACCATTTATTAAACAGGGAATCTTTTCCCCATTGCTTGTTTTTGTCAGGTTTGTCAAAGATCAGATGGTTGTAGATGTGTGGCGTTGCCTCTGAGGCCTCTGTTCTGTTCCGTTGGTCTATATCTCTGTTTTGGTACCAGTACCATGCTGTTTTGATTAATGTAACCTTGTAGTATAGTTTGAAGTCCGGTAGCATGATGTTTCCAGCTTTGTTCTTTTTGCTTAGAATTGACTTGGCTATGTGGGCTCTCTTTTGGTTCCATATGAAGTTTAAAGTGTTTTTTTTCCCACTTCTGTGAAGAAGGTCATTGGTAGCTTGATGGGGATAGCGTTGAATCTATAAATTACTTTGGGCAGTATGACCATTTTCATGATATTGATTCTAACCATGAGCATGGAATGTTTCTCCATCTGTTTGTGTCTTCTCTTATTTCGTTGAGCAGTGGTTTGTAGTTCTCCTTGAAGAGGTCCTTTACATCCTTTGTTAGCTGTATTCCTAGGTATTTTATTCTCTTTGTAGCAATTGTGACTGGTAGTTCATTCTTGATTTGGATCTCTTTAAGTCTGTTATAGATGTATAGGAATGCTTGTTTTTTGCACAATGATTTTGTATCCTGAGACTTTGCTGAAGTTGCTTATCAGTTTAAGGAGATTTTGGGCTGAGACGATAGGGTCTTCTAAATGTACAATCATGTCATCTGCAAATAGAGATGATTTGACTTCCTCCTTTCCTAATTGAATACCCTTTATTTCTTTTTCTTGCCTGATTGCTCTGGCTAGAACTTCCAATACTATGTTGAATAGGAGTGGTGAGAGAGGGCATCCTTGTCTAGTGCCAGATTTCCAAGGGAATGCTTCCAGTTTTTGCCCATTCAGTATGATATGGCTGTGGGTTTGTCGTAAATAGCTTTTTAAATTTTGAGATACATTCCGTCGATACCTAGTTTATTGAGAGTTTTTAGCATAAAGCGTTGTTGAATTTTGTCGAAGGCCTTTCTTTTCTGCATCTATTGAAATAATCTTGTGGTTTTTGTCTTTGGTTCTGTTTATGTCGTGAATTACGTTTATAGACTTGCGTATGTTGAACCAGCCTTGCATCCCCGGGATGAAGCCTACTCGATCATGATGGATAAGCTTTTGGATGTGCTGTTGCAATCAGTTTACCAGTATTTCATTTGAATATTTTTGCATCTATATTCATCATGGATATTGGCCTGAAATTTTCTTTTCTTGTTGAGTCTCTGTGGGGTTTTGGTATCAGGATGATGTTGGTCTCATAAAAAGATTTGGGGAGGATTTCCTCTTTTGGATTGTTTGGAATAGTTTTAGAAGGAATGGTACCAGCTCCTCTTTGTACATCTGGTAGAATTCGACTGTGAACCCATCTGGACCTGGGCTTTTTTTGGTTGGTAGGCTATTAATTGCTGTCTCAACTTCAGCCCTTGTTATTGGTCTAGTCAGGGTTTCGACTTCTTCCTGGTTTAGGCTTGGGAGGGTGTAAGTGTCCAGGAATTTATCCATTTCTTCCAGTTGTACTGGATTATGTGCATAGAGTTGTTTGTAGTAATCTCTGATGGTGGTTTGTATTTCTTTGGAATCTGTGGTGATATCCCTTTATCGTTTTTTATTGCATGTATTTGGTTCTTCTCTCTTTTCTTTTTCATTAATCTGGCTAGTAGTCTGTCTGTTTTGTTGATCTTTTCAAAAAACTAGCTCCTGCATTTATCAGTTTTTTGAAGGGTTTTTTGTGTCTCTATATCCTTCAGTTCTGCTCTGATCTTAGTTATTTCCTGTCATCTGCTAGCTTTTGAGTTGTTTTGATGTTGCTCCTCTAGCTCTTTCAATTTTGATGATAGGGTGTCAGTTTTAAATCCTTCCTTGCTTCTCAGGTGGGCATTTATTGCTATAAATTTTCCTCTAGACACTGCTTTAACTGTGTCCCAGAGATTCTGGTATGCTGTTAGACTGTACATTTAATAGCCTCTCAGATGAATGGAAAGGTTTTGCTCTTTTTGTATGTAATTTTTATATAGAAACCCAAAATTGATTTACAGTATTAGTTTCATTGTCTTAAAGATTTTAAATTGATCTTTACTATGCATCTATATGTAAAATGTAAGACTTGAGAATTAATGGACTTGAGATGAGATTGGTAGAGGAATAAATTGATATTTAATCATGCATATGCAATGGAAAACATAATTATATTCCAGTCAGATATTTTCATTAATACTCTCATAACTCAACTCCAGGTTACATTTGTGATGTTCAAGGGGTTAGCTTAAAAGCACTTGTTATTGTTTTAAAACCCTGTCCTCCAGGGAAGAGGTGAAATGTCTATCCAATAGTACATGATTTAAGTACTCTACTAGTTACTTTAAATGCAAATTTTCATTCATTTTTTATAATAATACTGAGAAACAGAAGATTTACTTTGTATTTTATATATGAGGAACCAAGATTTAAAGAATTAATTGCCCAAGGACAGATAATAAGAAAGTATTAAAATCTTATTTTAAATCTGAGTATTCTCATATTAAAATACATTACCTGAATTCCACCTAAAAACAATGGAACTTAAACATTTTTAGCTATATCCTTACATGAAAAAAACAAAAGCTATTAACGGTCATAGAAAAGAAGGTAAGATAATTCTATAAAATGCATGTGTAATCATATGTGAGCTTCCTAATTGTAGCAGATAAATACAGTTTATTAGTGTTTAATGTGTTCTAAATACATTTATTAAAATATAAACTATTTTCATATTTTGAATGGTAACTTGTATTATAGAAACCTTTTGAATATAGTAGCAAGCATTACTTTTAAATTCATAGCTAAGCTCACAATAAAGAATTTGAAATGTATAGGTACAATAAGAAACAAGAAAATTGAAGAGCAACAATTGAGTTTAACACATATAGAAACCAGTGTCTAGACTTTGGCCTCCGTGAAGTCAGAGCTATTGCTGAGATACTCACAATCGTCTGAAATCCTTGATGAGATATACAGTTATGAAACAAACAACTATAAAATAAATCTAGTCCATGAAAAGGAAAGAACACAGAAAAATTTTGATTGCCCTGCCTGGACAATAAATATTGGGGGAAAAATAAATGAAAGTAAAATAATAAGAAATCAATGGAATTTATTACTGTGATTACTTTAAAGACATATCTACATTTGAATTCAAATTTAAAACTAAACTAACATTTTAGGAAAAGGACTGGTCCTAAGTTGTAGTTATCTAAGACAATAAGCTGACAAAAAGAAGCACACTGACTCCAAGAAAGTAGAAATGTGGTGTGCAGGCCAGGGTAAAGATGGAGCCACCCATAAGAAAGTCCACTTGAAGAGAAACTTAAAATTAAAACTTATAAAAATGTAATGAAAAATTACTCAAGCCAAAGTCAGCTGAATATTATAAATACGTAAATTTATTAATGACATAAAATTTATCCTAAATATAAGAAAATACCTGAAGAGTATAAAAAATTGCCATATATATATGAAAACAAAAAATAACTTTTAATAATATAACAGAAGTTAAATTATCAATGAATAGTGAAGAAGAATTTCTAGATGAAGAATATTTTATAATGATGAAATGTTCAACTGACTAGCATGAAATTATAATTATAAATTTGTATAAGCAATTTCAAAAGCATAAACCAAAATTGCAAAGTACATGCAAATCTATAGTCTTGGTGGGAAATGTTAAACTCCACTCTCAGTAATAAAAGAAAATTCACAGGATTTTCAAAAACTGATAATTTACAACAATGTATAAAAACTTGATTTGGTCTCTAGGTCCAAAAAATCTTTGGTATTTTTTTTTCTTTTTTCTTTTTTTTCTCTTATAGCCATTTTCAGGGACCTTAACAACTTCAATGTCCTTAAGGCTCATAACATGGCTTTACTATTGCCAGTTTTTAAAGTATGCCTGCACAAACACAATCAGGTAGGCAGATTAATTGGCTGGC
Organism: Cheracebus regulus; assembly: GCA_963574635.1. Classification (NCBI taxonomy): domain Eukaryota; kingdom Metazoa; phylum Chordata; class Mammalia; order Primates; family Pitheciidae; genus Cheracebus; species Cheracebus regulus. Next base: position 66,011 of record CAUYQU010006073.1, read on the forward strand.
TAATCCTTTGGTATTATAAAATAAAAACTGGATTATTTTTAGAGGCACCCACAATGTTTACTAAAATTGACAATATGTGACCTATAAAGAAAAATTTTATAAACAATTTTTAAAGATTGATATCACTCAAATAAAACATATTACCAGTCATATTAGGAACAAATTTTCTGTTTCAAAAAGGAGGAGATGGAGGAAGAGGCAGCAAGAAGAATAAATAAAATAGTCTTAGATTTTTTGACATTGGAGACTACGCATCACAATACTGTGATTATCTCTGAGGAAAGGAAAAAATAAGTAAATATTAAGACACCAGTAACTATTTGCCTTTTACTTTTAAAAATTTGTGTTGTAGAACAAAATACATAAACATACAACACATAGAAATCCCAGGCACTCTATGACAATCTGGTTTGGACAAGGTAATACATGTTACCTTTCAGGGAAGCTGGAAGCAAAGGGGCAGAGTTTGGGGTGCAGAAGCAGAATCCAGAAATTTTCAACAAGTACCATTTTGTCATTGCTGAATACAGAAACATACATGTATACCATGAAATTTCATGTGGTGGAGCAAACAAAGGCCAGGGAACTGTGAGCTGAACTGTTTCCGGTGTTCCAAAGGAAGAGAATATGTATGAGCTCTGACTAGTCAAATCTCAAAATCCTCATTAATCATTCAGGGCATTCAACAGAGTCATCAGAACCACAGATGGACAGTAATAAGTTAAAGTTCTATGTTGTGAATCCAAGAGCAACCACTATAAATAATATTATTAAGCGAAAATGGAGATCACATAGCTTCATTAAAAAACATTCAATCTATTTGAAGATAATGGTAAGTTAATAAAGTCACTTTTAAAAACTCAAAATACATCGGAAAAAAGGAAAAGAAAAAAAGTACAAATAAAAAAAACACAGCTATCTGATTTACTCATTTTTGTATATGGAAAAGTTTCACAAAAGAGCGATTCTGAGCCTTTCATTACAATAACACTTTCAACTCGCTTTTCAAATACCTTCGTAACTCAAGTGAATATTGTCAGGTACAGCTCTATTGTGTCAACAAATATTAACAAGATACTATGTGTTTGTAAAGCATACTGATAAGTTTTGAGAATATAATGATGATTATACCTCCCATCAGTGATCTTTCATTTCAACTTTTGTGTGTGGCACTTATCTTGGAAATTCCATACCTAGAAAATAGTGGGCAAATGTAGAGCAGCATCCAATAAATATCCTGCCTAAGTTGTGAAGTAAAACTCATATATAGTGATGGAGAGTTACAGAACACATAAGAGGAATCCGCATTACTGAATGGCATTGTTAAGGATACACACACAAAAAGCCTCATCAAGTATTTTTCTCCTCAGTGTATTTTCTGTTAACTCCCTGTTGCAAAAATATCATACCAGTGATTTACCTTCAGAGTAAAATATTAAACTGGAAACATTCTCACAATCCATTCTTGTTCTAAATTGCTGCTGACATTTACGTACTTGGCATACATAATCGCCCTCATCTCTTTCTAGACCTCCTAAGTGTCCTGCTAGACTAAACTGAATTTAAAAGACAGTGACTTCAAATACTGCTGTGATTCTTGACAGGTTTGCATTGACACTGTTATTGCCTGATATACTATATTTGATACCCTATTTCATTAAATATAGTTGAGAATTTTTTTTTGCAACACCATAGAACTACACTTAAAAAAATTTCTCTAATTAGGAATAATAATAAATATATTGCTATAAGTGTTATTTAAATTTTCTTTCTTATCTAGTTCCATAGTAGCATTTATATTAGCATTTATGATGACTTTTTATTAGCTTGATAGTGGAAGAATTCTAAATTAAATTGCTAGTTTCTATTTTTGCATATATTTAACATTTTTTACTAGTATATGGCTTTGCTGGCTTTAGGAGCTTCTTTTGTCTCCAAATGCTTTTAATGTGACGAGTTTTTTAAAATGTATGTGTTGTGGTTGTTATTTCCAATATTTTTCTTAAGATACAAATCATAGACTTCTAAACATTAGAAGGAAAGAAGATGTATAGTCTTATTTATAAGCTAAAATTTAGTTAATATAAAGAGTGGTTTAAATCAAAATATATTAACCTTACCATAACTAGAAATATTTATCTCTAGTAGAGAAGAAATGGTGCCTGTTATTTATCTGGTGTGTGAGCTGAAGAAGAAATTAAAGATAACATTTTGCAGAAGAAAGGGAGTGGGAAGCTTTTCACTTTTATATGGTACAAATTTCAGTGTGGTTCCCCTACTTATCAGATCTACTTCTGGACTGCCACCCATTTTTTAAATACTTAGTAGTTATTTTAATTGATAGGATGACAGTATTTTCAAATCCTTTATAAATGATTATATATACATTTTTGTATGTATAGCCATTTTTTCCTTTTTTCTTTATATTTTTATTTTATGGATTTGAGGGGTACATGTGCAGGTTTGTGACACTGATATACCACATAGTGGTGGAGTCTGGGCTTCTAGTGGATTCATCACCCAAATAGTGAATATTATACCCAACAGATAATTTTTCAACCCTCAGCCCCAACTCACTCTCCACCCTTTTGGAGTCCCCAGTGTCTTTTATTGCCCTTTGAAACTGTCCATATGTATCCATTGTTTACCTCCTATTTTTAAGTGAGAACATGTTGTATTTGATTTTCTGTTTCTGAATTATTTCACTTAGGATAACAGCTTCTAGTTTCATTCATTTTGCTGCCAAAGACATGCTCTCATTTATCTTATGGCTAAATAGATTTCCATGGTGTGTACATACCACATTTCCTTTATCCAGTCAGCTGTTGATATACACAGGTTGATTTCATGGGTTTGCTATTATGAATAGAGCTGTGATAAACATACAAGTGCAGGTGTCTTTTTAATGTAATGATTTATTTTCCATTGGGTAAATGCCCAGTAGTGGGTTTAGAGAGTAAGATGGTCATTCTATTATTAGCTCTTTGAGAAATCTCCATGCTGTTTTCCTTTGAAGTAATACCAATTTATATTCCTTTTTCTCCCCATCCTAGGCAACATCTGTTATTTTCCAACTTGACTTTGGTGTGAGATGGTATTCATTGTGATTTTAATTTGCGTTCCTCTGATAAGTAGTGATGTTGAATATTTTTTCATGTTTGTTTGCTACTTATATGTTTTCTTTTGAGAAGTTACCTGATCATATCCTTTGCCCACTCTTAAAAGGGCTGTCATTTTCTTGTTGAGTTCTTTGAGTTCCTTGTAGATTCTAAATACTAGTCATCTGTTATAATAGATGCATATTTTGCAAATACCTTCTCTTACGTGGTAGGTTGTCGATCTACTCAGCTGATTATGTCTTTTGCTGTGCAGAAGCTTTTAAGTTTAATAAAGTCCCACTTGTTTATTGTTGCTCTCTTGCATTTGCTTTTATGGTTTTAGTCATTAATTCTTTATCTCAGCCAATGTCCTGAAGAGGTTTTCCTAGGTTACTTCTAGGAATGTTTTGCAGTTTCAGGTTTATGTGTAAATCATTAATCCATCTGGAGTAATTATTTTTGTATGGTGAGAGGCAAGGACCCAGTTTTATTCTTCTGCATATGTCTATCCAATTTTCTCAGCACTGTTTGTTGAATAGGAAGTATTGTCTCTATTATATATTTTTGTTGTTTTGTCGAAGACCAGTTTGTAGATGTATATGTCTTTATTTCCTGGTTCTCTATTCTCTCCATTTTGTTTCATTCATTTATATGTCTATTGTTCTGCTTGTGTCATACTGTTTTGGTTACTATAGCCCTGTAGTATAATTAAAATCAGATAATGTGATGCCTCCAGCTTTATTCTTTGTGCATAGAATTGCTTTGGCTGTCCATGCTCTTTTTCTAGGTTTCATTTGATTTTTAAGATTGCTTTTTATAATTCTGTAAAAAATGATGTTGATAACTTCTTAGGAATTATATTGAACCTGTAGATTAATTTGGGCAGTATGGTAATTTAAATAATATTAATTCTTCCAATCTATGTGCATGAGAGATTTCTCCATTTGTTTGTGCCATCTATGATTTTTTTCAGAATCACTTTGTAGTTCTCCTTGTAGAGATCATTTACCTCCTTAGTTTTTCATGTGGCTATTGTAAATGGAATTAAGTTCTTGATTTCATTCTCATCTTGAATATTATTGTTACATAGAAATGCCACTGATATTTGTAGTTGATCTTGTATCACTAAGATCATTTATTAAGCATAGGAGCCTTTTGGATGAGTGTTTAGGGTTTTCTAGGTACAAAATCACATCATCAGTGAACAGAGATAATTGCCTTCCTCTTTTTCTATTTGAATGCCTTTTATTTCTTTCTCTTGCCCAATTACTCCAGTATGATGTTTAATAGGAATGGTGACAGTGGGCATCTCTGTCTTGTTCCACTTCTTAGGGGAAATGCTTTCACCTTTCCCCATTAAGTATGAGGTTAGCTGTGGTTGTATAGCTACAAGATGTATGGCTACCAAAATGTATATGGCTCTTATTTTTTTGAAGTATGTTCTTTTGATGCGTAGATGGTTGAGGGTTTTTATCATGAATCGATGTTGAACTGTATCAAATGCTTTAAATCATCTATTGAGATAATCTTATGGTTTTTCTTTATAATTCTGCTTATGTGGTAAATGACATTTATTAATTTGTGTATGTTGAACCATCCATGCATCCCTTGAATAAAACCTACTTGATCATGATGTACTTATTATCTTTTTGGTGTGCTGCATGATTTGGTTTGGTAGCATTTTATTGAGGATTTTTAATCTATGTTCATTGGTAATATCAGCCTAAAGTTTTCTTTTTTGCTTCGTGCTTGACTGATTTTCATACCATGATGACCTCAGTTCTCTGTTTCGTTCCAGTGTGTTTAACAACACACTTGACAAACTTCACCTCAGCAAGAGTTTGGAATTTGGCTTATTTCGACAGAAAGATATATGATCTTGGTGAAGGAATCAGCTGTCTTTCTGAATAGTATAATTAACTATTAAAAAGATGTATAGCAAAAGACATTAATACCTTAATCAAAATGATACTTATTCTTAATAAGTTGTATGTGATAATTTAAATACACATACAAATATATTTATTGAAGTTTATGCAGTGTGATTCAACATTGTTATTTTAAATATCTGTTAAGTTTCTCATGCAGCAAGATAAAAGAGAACTATTCCTATAGGATACCTAATATATTCAAATTCAGAAAGATAACTTTATTTTCATATAACATATGAGTGAGAACTTTATCTGTAACATCTCATGCTATTCATACAAGTGTTTACTAGACCACGATGTGCCTATGGGTATTATCATCTAAACAACTTTCCTTACTTCTCCTACTATGTTAAACAGAAGTAGTTCCTGGAAAATACAAAATTGATGAATAAATTCAGCACTGTATATATTGTTTTAATATATGCTCTTTAGAACAAGATGTCCTTCTAATTTATTTTAGGTCTAATGAGCAAAGGCTAGAGGTATAACACATGACACAGAGCAATGGCTTCAAAAATTTTTGTCTACAATTCATAGTAAGAAATAGTATTTTACATTATGACCCAAAGTACATACCATTAGATATGTATACAATAGGTATGCATTCATATATAAACCAAGAAAAAAATGAGATGGATTAGATATGATACATTTTGATTTGAATTGTATTCTATTTAATACCATCATTTTCTATTCTGTTTCAGTTCACTTTATAATGTTGGATGAGGCCCACTAAATAGATTTTGCAAGAAAGTTTGTAAAACACTACTCTAAAACCATTTATTTAGAGGTCTAAATACTGCAACCTCACTGCCCCTAGAGTGAGTATTTAATTCTGGTTTGTTTATCTTCTATTATGACTTGTGAAAATTTCAAGAAGGAAAAAAAGTAAATAAACTTACTATTTCAAGAAGGAAAAAAAGTATGTAAACTTGTCATCCATACAATGGCCCAGAATATTGTGAGTGTGTTATTTGAAAGGTAATTAACTAAGTCATTAGAGATGTTAGAGACTTGATCCAACTAACCTAAAATGTTGAAAACTCTATGCTCCTCCAAAATAGATGAGTGACATTTTTCAGTAGTAGAATTTTTGGCATAGCTCATCTATAAAGCAGATAAAAGTCAGAGAAAATCTATTACTCCCATTCAACTATGAAGAATACAAATTTTAATAGGAAGTGAAATTTCACAGTAAAAAATGAGGGTGAGTGTAGTAAGAAGGATATTGCTAATTTATTAGACCTGTCACTTACATTTCCACTCCCACTATGACATCGTTTTAAGTCTCAGTGAAGTATGAAGATGAAAGACTTTTGAAGTCATATCAAAGAAAAATAAGTTCTTTGACACAGAATACAGGTACCTGAATTTAATGTCTTCTCAGCTTTTACTTTCAGCACTCATTCATTATGTACCAGTATAAACTAGTACAATTAACAATAATTGTAGTAGTAGTTTCAGGAAAACAATTTTAATTACTAAACCATTCATGATTCAGTTATTGAATGCAAAAATGGTCTATTTAACAAATGAAATAGATAATTTTAATGTTAAACGTTTAAAATCATTCAATAAAATGTATATATTAATTTAAAGTATTTCTATGTCCATACATAGTTAAGATATATAAAATTTCAATGTCTGGACATTAAATTTCAATAAAATTATATGTTATTTAGAAAAATTCATATATATAATTTTTATGCCTTATTTTTAAATAATTGTTTGAGTTTTATTTGTTGCAAAGAAAAATATGCATCGAAACATTTATACCATTCTAAATTAGTACATAAAATAGATTGATATTAATTTTATATTTACTTTTCCCCTCCATTTATTAGCTATGATAATTATTTGTAATAAATAATGTCATAACATTATAATATATTTGTTTTAATATTACTGAAAAAAAAATTTAGTTTAGGATCTTGACCATTACTTGTTTAAAGAATTTTTCCCAAAAAAATTGCATATAAGCAATTTTTAGCAAATTGTACAATATCATTACTGAATATTATTTTCTGTTTGATCTGTTAATTTCTCACAGAGAATTGTTGATGTTGATCACTATAATAGTGGTTACATCCCTTTATTGAATTCTAGTGTTTTTTTTCTCATATATATTCATGTTATCTTGTTAGATGCATGTATTTTTACAATTGTTATGTCTTGTTGGCTAATTGCACTGTCAATCATATTAGGTAGGTGCAAAAGCAATTGTGATTTTTGGTATTACTTTTAATATTTGAACTAAATATTCTGAAATTAATATGATTATTTCTGAAATTAATATGGTTATTTCAGCATTTTTAAAGTTAATGTTATCATGGTATATATTTCACCATTCCTTTAATTTATCTGAATGTTTATATCTAAATCTGATCAATTTAGACAACATACATTTGGGTCTCTTCTTTTAATCCACAATTATGATCTATCTTTTAGCTGATATATTTGGACTATACACATTCAAAGTGATAGTTGATATAGTTAGATAAATAATTTCCATGTTTACTATTGTTTGCCTTTGTTCCTTGTTTCTTATTTTCTCTCTCGTTTTTTGATTTCTGTGATTTTAATTGAACATTTCATATCATTTCATTTTACCTCCTCTTAGCTTACCAATTATACTTAAAAATGATAATGATTGCCCTAGTGTTTACAATACCCATTTTTTAAAGTAACTCGTTCCTTGTCCAAGTAACACTGTACCACTTCACATACAGTATAGGTATCTTAGAATATCCCCAAATTCCTACTTTCTGTCCCTTGTGAAATTGCTGTCATTCTCTTCATGTATTCATTCATATACTGGAATCAATCAATGTATCATTTCCATCATTGTTTTTAATAAACAAATATCATTAGATAAATAAAGGATGAGAAAACTAGTTTTTAAATTTTATTCTGTCTTTGATGAGCTGCAATCCTGTATGTAGATTCATTTATGACCACTCTTATTTGTCCTCAGCTAAATAAACTTTGTTAACATTTATTGTGTGACAGGTCTGTTAGTGATAAAATTTCTTATTTTGAGTGCCTGAGCAATTCTTTATTTCTATTACATTTTCAAAGAATAATTTTGTAGGTTATAGAATTCTAGGAGCTTTATTAAAAATATTAAATATTTTCTATGTGTTTTTCTACTTTTTGACAAGAAACGTCCTGTAATTCTTATATTTGTTTTTCTTTAATAGTAAAATATCCTCTGACCCCTGGCTTGTTACAAGATTTTTCTCTTTGCTTTGATTTCCTGCAATTTGAATATGGTATGTAGTTAAAGATTAAATTGGTCACCCCCTTCCAAATTTATATGTTTAGCTTATAAACCCCATTACCTCAGAATGTGAGTTTATGTGGAGAAAAAAATTTACAGAGCTAATCAAATTCGAATGAGGTAATTAGGGTGGCTCATAATCCAATATAATTGATACTCTATTATCCAATATAATTGATATAATCCAATATAATTGATAAAGAAAGATAATGTGAAGGCACAAGGAGAAGCAAGCTCTCCTAAGCCCAAGAGGAAGGCCTGGAACAGATCCTTCCATTGTGGTACTTGGAACTAATCTTGCCTTTATTTCGGAGTTCAATTTCAAGACTCTGATAAAATAAATTTATGTTTTTTAAGCCCCATACTCTGTGATACTTTGTTATGGCAGCCCTAGAAAACTAATACATGCACCAAGTTTTGATGTTTCAAATTGTTTGTTTGTTCATTTTGCTGTTTATCCTGCATGTTTTAGATACAGCTCTCTGTATCCGTCATTAATTTTGGAAAGCTTTTAGTCATTATGAGTCAAATATTAATTCTGATTTCTCTTGTCTTTCTGACATTCCAATTACACATTTTGGAACTGCTCAATAGTTTTTGGAGGTTGTATTCTTTCCCTCTCTCCCTCATATTTTTTTAATTATGCAAATTCTCTATATAATTAATTTTGTGAACTTTCTCTTTTTGTATTTTTAAAAAAATTTTACTTTAAGTTATGGGGTACATGTGCAGAACTTGCAGGATTGTTACATAGGTATACACATGCTATGTTGGTTTGCTGCGTCCATCGCCCCCATCACCTACATTAGGTATTTCTCCTGATGTTATTCCTTCCCAACCTCTCTACCCACTGCTATCCCTCCACTAGCCCACTACCACCCAACAGACTCCTGTGTGTGATGCTCCCTTTGCTTTGTCCGTGTGTTCTCAATGTTCAACACCCACTTATGAGTGAGAACATGTGGTGTATGATTTTCTGTTCTTGTGTCAGTTTGCCGAGAATGATGATTTCTAGATTTATCCACATCCCTGCAAAGGACATGAACTCATCCTTTTTTTATGGATGCATAGTATTCCATGATGTATATGTGCCACATTTTCTTTATCCAGTCTATCACTGATGGACATTTGGGTTGGTTCCATGTCTTTGCTATTGTAAACAGTGCCGCGATGAACATACATGTGCATGTGTCTTTAATACAATGATTTATTTTTTTTTTATGAGAGAAAAAAAGAAGAAGAAAGAAAAAGGGGGAGAGAGAACAGAATTCTTGCTCTATTGCCCAGGCTGGAATGCAGTCTTAAAAAGATATTAAAAACCTCTTTTGTGCCGTCAATTATACTTAACAACAGAGACAGGAAGGAATAAGGGAATAAAGTAACAAACAAACAGTCAACCAATATTTCATTTAGGTCTGTGAGATACTATGCAAATGCTAAAGAGTATTTCATTTCCTATTATATAGTCACTTTCAGAATGGGTGCAATATAAATTAACAATGGGATGTCAAAATCTCCTGCTATTATTGTGCAGGAGTCCAAATCTCTTTATAAGTCAATAAAAACTTGTCTTATGTATCTGGGTGGTCCTATATTAGGTATGTATATATTTTTAATCATTAACTCCTATTGTTACATTGATCCTTTTACCATTATATAACATCCTTCTTTGTTTCTTTTAGTCTTTATTACTATTAAAGTCTATTTTATCGGAGATAAGAATTACAACTCCTGTTTTTTTGTTTTTGTTTTTGTTTTGTTTTGTTTTGTTTTAGTTCTCCATTTAATTAGTAAATCTTCCTCCATCCGTTTACTTTAAGTCTTTGTGTATTGTTGTGAGTTGGGTATGGATTCTACGTACTGATGGATTTTAACTTTTTATTTAATTTGCCTGTCCGTGACTTTAATTAGGGCATTAAGTTTAGGATTAATATTAATATTTGTGAGTTCAATATTGTAATTTAATGCTAGCTGGCTATTTTGCCCATTAGTTGATATAAATTCTTCATTATGGAGATACTCTACATTTTGGTGAATTTTTGAGATAACTGATACTGGTTGTTCCTTTCTGTTTGTAGTGCTTCTTTCAGAAGATCTTGTAAAGCAGGCCTGGTGGTGAAGAAATCTCTGAGTGCTTGCTTGTTAGTGAAAAATTTTATTTTTCCTTCATTTGTGAAACTTAGTTTGGCAGGATATGTGATTCTGGGTTGAAAATTTTTTTCTTTGAGGATATTAAATATTGCCCCCCACTCTCTTCTAGACTGTAGAGTTTCTGCTGAGAGGTCTGCTGTGAGTCTGATAGGCTTCCCTTTATGGGTAATCTGACCTTTCTCTCTAACTGCCCTTAGAATTTTCTCCTTTATTTCAGCCTTAGTGAATCTAGCGATTATATGTCTTGGAGTTGGTCTACTTGAGGAATATATTTGTGGTGTTCTCTGGATTACCTGGAGTTGAGTATTGTCCTGCCTTTCTTGGTTAGGAAAGTTTTCCTGAATAATATCCTGAAAAATATTTTCCAATTTGGATTCATTATCTTCATGACATTCAGGTACACTGATCAGTCATAAATTAGGTCTTTTCACATAGTCCCATATTTCCTGGAGACTTTGCTCATTCCATTTTACTCTTTGTTCTCGAATCTTGTCTTCTCGTTTCATTTCATTAAGTAGGTCTTCGACCTCTGATATCCTTTCTTCTGCTTGATCAGTTCAACTGTTAAAACCTGTGCATACTTCATGAAGTTCTCAGTTCCATTAATTCACTTATATTCGTTTCTAAATTGTCTATTCTCCTTAGGATTTCATCAAACCTTTTTTCAAGGTTCTTAGTTTCTTTACATTGGGCTAGAACATGTTCTTTTAGCCCAGAAAAGTTCCTTATTATCCACCTTCTGAAGCCTAATTCTGTTAATGGAATGCACTCGTTCTCCATCAGGCCTTGTTCCCTCGATGTTCACCATGTGATCCCCTTAGAAGGAGAAGCATTCTGATTCTGGGTATTCTCAGCTTTTTTATGCTGGTTTCTTCCCGTCATTGTAAATTTATCCATCATCTCTGTAATTGTCAACAACTTTCAAATTAGGTCTCTGAGTGGACGTCCAACTTGTTGATTCCCAATGCCAAAATTTGAGCAACCCATTGTGCCAGCTAAAACAGCGGCATTAAGATTCATGGTGCTTTTCTGCTCAGGAATCTCCAGTCTGGCTTCCCTCTTGAATCCTTTTTTTATCAGGTAAATGGGCGACTCTGCCTTCTCAGAGCTCCAAACATCGATCAAAAGGAGAGCTAGTCCCGTTTACTCTGTACCAAGAACTGCCGAGCTGAAGCGCTGGCAAAACTGCCACGCCGGCCACAAGAGTCGCACTGGCGACCCACGGGGATCCTCCACTGGTAATCTCCTAGTCCATGAGAAACAAAAGTTTGTCTGAAAGTGTGGCGTCCTCTCATTCTGTGCACTTTCTGTGGGAGCTACAATCCTGAGCTGCTAGTAGTTGGCCATCTTGGATCTCTCTCCCAACAGAATGATTTATAATCCTTTGAGTATATACCCAGTAATGGGATTGCTGGGTCAAATGGTATTTCTGTTTCTTGATCCTTGAGAAATTGCTACACTGTCTTCCACAATGATTGAACTAATTTACACTCCCACCAACAGTGTACAAGTGTTCCTTTTTCTCCACATCCTCTCCAGCATCTGTTGACTCCAGATTCTTTAATGATCACCATTCTAACTGGCATGAGGTGGTATCTCAATGTGGTTTTGATTTGCATTTCTCTAATGACCAGTGATGATGAGCACTTTTTCATATTTTTGTTGGCTGCGTAAATGTCTTCTTTTGAAAAGTATCTGTTCATATCATTTGGCCACTTTTTGATGGGGTTGTTTGTTTTTTCCTTGTAAATTTGTTTAAGTTCACCATAGATTCTGGATAGTAGCCCTTTGTCAGATGGGTAGCTTGCAAAATTTTTTGCCCATTCTGTTGGTTGCCAGTTCTCTCTAATGATTGTTTCTTTTGCTGTGCAGAAGCTTTTAAGTTTAATGAGATCCCATTTGTCAATTTTGCCTTTTGTCACCATTGCTTTTGGTGTTTTAGTCATGAATTCCTTGCCTATGCCTATATTCTGAATGGTACTGCCTAGGTTGTCTTCTAGGGTTTTTATGGTGATAGGTCTTATGTTTAAATGTTTAATCCCACTGGAGTTAATTTTTGTATAAGGTGTAAGGAAAGAGTCCAGTTTCAGGTTTCTGCACATTGCTAGTCAGTTTTCCCAACACCGTTTAATTAACAGGGAATCCTTTCCCCATTGCTTGTTTTTGTGAGGTTTGTTAAAGATCAGATGGTTGTAGATGTGTGACATTACTTCCGAGGCCTCTGTTCTGTTCCATTGGTCTATATCTCTGTTTTGGTACCAGTACCATGCTGCTTTGATTACTGTAGGCTTGTAGCGTAGTTTGAAGTTAGGTAGCATGAAGAAGTTGAATCCCTGAATAGACCAATAACAAGGTCTGAAATGAGGCAGTAATTAACAGCCTACCAACCAAAAAGTCCAGATCCAGACAGGTTCACAGCCGAATTCTGCCAGGCGTACAAAGAAGAACTGGTACCATTCCTTCTGAAGTTATTCCAAACCATACAAAAAGAGGGAATCCTCCCTAACTCATTTTATGAGCCCAACATCATCCTGATACCAAAACCTGGCAGAGACACAACTAAAAAGGAAAATTTCAAGACAATATCCATGATGAGCATTGATGCAAAAATCTTCAATAAAATAATGGTAAACCAAATGCAATAGCACATAAAAAAGCTTGTCCATCATGATCAAGTAGGCTTCATCCTGGGAATGCAAGGCTGGTTCAACATATGCAAATCTATAAGCATAATTCATTGCATAAACAGAACCAAAGACAAAAACCATGATTATCTCAGTAGATGCAGAAAGAGACTTTGACAAAATTCACTTTGTGCTAAAAACTCTTAATAAATTAGGTATTGATGAAACATATCTCAAAATAATAAAAGCTATTTATGACAAACCCACAGCCAATATCATACTGAATGAGCAAAAACTGGAAACATTTCCTTTGAAAACTGGCACTAGACAGGGGTATTCTCTCTCACCATTCCTATTAAACATACTATTGGAAGTTAGCCAGAGCAATCAGGCAAGAAAAATAAATAAAGGGTATTTAATTAGGAAAAGAGGAAGTCAAATTGTCTCTATTTGCAGATGACATGATTGTATATTTAGAAGACACCATCATCTCAGCCCAAAATCTCCTTAAGATGATAAGCAACTTCAGCAAAGTTTCAGGATACAAAATCAGTGTTTAAAAACCACAAGCATACCTATACACCAATAACAGAGAGCCAAATCATGAGAGAACTCCCATTCACAATTGCTACAAAGAGAATTAAATACCAAGGAATACAACCAAAAAAGGATGTAAAGGACCTCTTCAAGGAGAGCTACAAACTACTGCTGAAGGAAATAAGAGAGGACACAAACAGATAGGAAAACATTCCATGCTCATGGTTAGGAAGAATCAATATCGTGGAAATGGCCATCATGCCCAAAGTAATTTATAGATTCAATGCTATCCCCATCAAGCTACCATTGACCTTCTTCAGAGAACTGGAAAAAACCACCTTAAACTTCATATGGAACCAAAAAAGAGCTCACATAGCCAAGACAATCCTAAGCAAATTTTGAGAATTTTCCATTTGAAGCTCACTGATTCTCTCCTCAGCTGTATTGAGCCTGCTGATGTACCCATCAAACATTTCTTTATTTCATTTCTGTTACGTTGGTTTGGTTGCTAGCATTTCTTTGTGGTATTTTTCTTAGAATACTCACCTGTCTGCTTACCTTCACCAACTGTTTTTATATGTTGTTTTCTTTTCTATTAGTTATTTTAAATTTCTTATTTAACTGCAAATTATGTCTTTTATGGTAGTCTGATTCTGATGCTTGGTATGTTTCTACACTGTTGGTGTCCTTGCCTATTGGCATTGTTATAACTTCTTGTTGTAAATGACACATATGTGCAATAGGAATTGAAATTAATTAGCCTTTTGTGTGAAAACAATGGTAATACAGTTATCAAGTTGGTCTCTGTCTAAAGTTTTTGATAGCTATAGCTGTCACAGACTTCAAAGTTTTCTAATACTTTTACTTTTTTCTTGCCTGTTGACTTTGGACACCCCGAAGTACTCCTCCTTGGAAAAACTATTGCAGGTGCTTCCATCATAATCCACAGTGATGGAGCCCTGTTTGTGTAATGATAAGGCATGGAGAAATGAGTACATTCTGCAAACTTCCAATTAATGCATCGTTTTTAAGTAGACTTATTTTTAGTATTGTGATCTTCAGTGGTATTTCTGGAAGTTTTGGAGCAGTGAGAGTTTTCTTTATGGTAATAAATGGTAGGTAAAGATCACTATACATTGTCAAAACCCACAGAAAGTACAACTCTAAAGGTGAACCTTAATGTAAACTATGGACTTTGGGTGACAATGATATTAATATAGCATTATCAGTTTTAACACATATACCACTGCAATACAAGATGTTAATAATGGAAGAGGTTGTATATATGTAGGGGCAGGAAGTATGTGGGACTGTGCTCCATTTTGCCATGAACTTTAAAATGCTCTAAAAATAAAGACTTTTCAAATATTTTTAAACCATTTTTTCAATATTATGGTTGTTAATTTTTCCTCCTAACCCCTACTTTTTCCCAATATACTTATTTGGGCACATTCCCAATATATTTATTTGAAGCTCTGATCCTCATTGATTGTTTTCTCTCTTTTAGATAATATAGGAATGCTGGAGGGTTTTAATGGGAGGTCTTTTCTTCTCCCTAACTGGGATAAAGCTCTGCAGATTCTTTTCCCCAGAATAGTAAGCCTTTGCTACAGAGAAGTATCTGTTGTATTTTGCAATGATTTCTCCTCCTTTCCTCCTGCCGGAGCTGTGAGAGATGCCTACAGATTTGAACCATAGGGACCAGATGATGTTCCTGGAAACAAAGTCTAAAAAGTGTTGCCCTTCCCTAAGACTATGACTTTCAGAACTTTTTGTTTTTGTTTTTGTTTTGTTTTGCTTTAATTCTCATGCTACTATGCACTCAAGCTCCAGGAATGTATCAAAATCTCAATTTAACTCTTTCTACCAGTTTATAGCTCAAGGTACTTTGACTCAGGTAAGATTATCTTGGTTGCGACTCTTAGGATTCTAGTGTGCCCTGTAGCCTCAGTTCTCTAAGTGGTCCAAGAAAAGTCATTGATTTTTAGTTTGTCACTTTTCTCTTGTAAGAGTGGGAGTGATGAATTCTAATCTCTTCATATGTTGCAGCTAAAATTATAAATCTCCACTTTTGTAGAATATATAAATATGATCATCTCAGAAAAAAGTTTGTTTTTTAAATTAGATTCTTTTATCTCTGTCAACCCTCCATTCTCAACCTCACCCTGATCTGACAAATGATAAATAACTGGAAAAATGTATGAAATTTGGTTGAGTGAATGAGTAAATAATTAAATGACAAATTTCAAAATAAAAAAAAATTTATAGTAGAAAAGAAAGGCTTAAAAATACTAATCTATTCAGGTTTGGAGTATCACTTGCTTAAAGTTCAAACTCAAAAAAGGGTCCTTTATCTCAACCCACATCTTGAATCTAGAACATCACACTGTACCAGTTTCACTTGTAACAGGAAGTATGGGAGAATCAGCTAAGTTAAATAAAAGCCTTTGTAATAAGAGGCTTAATTAGAAACTCATTTAAGCTGCCCACACGATGGGTACTAATTCTGCTCCAGTGAGTTCCAAAGATTTTGGTAATTCTCAAGTTAGGCAAGTCTTCTCAAATAGTGTGGCAGCCCATCATGTAAAGCACATGACCTACAAAAAGGAGGAGTGATCCAAACAAGCCTGTATGTTGAGCTTTATTTCTGTAGATGCTCAGCATTTTTAGTATAATGGTTTAATTACATGTTCTTTATTATCCCTTTATGCCCTTGACTAATGTATGAGAACAATTTTTGTGTTAGAATCTGTAGAAAAGATGGAACTTCAGTATAGGGTGTCCAGCCAACATCGTATGTCTTCTAAACAATGTCATGTGCAGGTATCAGGGAGTACAGGTTCTTAGGAATAATTTGATTCAGGAATTCCTTTGCCATACTTGTTTATTGTTTTTCAAACATGACAAGAATTCCCTCACCTCAAGGACTTTTAATTTCCTGTTTTCTCTGCTTAGTATGGTATTCCCTATGTGTAAGCATGGATTACTCCTTCACCATTTTAATATCAACTTATTATAAAGGACATTCTCAATCACATTATAAATAGTAGTATCATGCTTACACAAATGATTGATATACTTCAGTACTTTTCCCCCTTTTGATACCTTTGGGGGAATAATACACAAATTTGTGTATGATATATAATACACAAATGATTAATATACTTCAATACTTTTCCCCTTTATGATACCTTTTTCATTATAATGTTATCATCATCTGGCAAACTACATTTTCATTTTTCATGTTTGCTATATCTCCCTCAACTAAAATATGCATCTCAAGGATAAGATAAGTCTTCATCTTGTTTTTCATTGATGTATTTGTATTACCTAAAACAAATCACATGTGTTGATTTAAAAAAAAAGACTGAAAATGTAAAATTTAAGTACTACCTATTTTTCATACCAATAAAAGATGAAGAATGATTAGATGTATATGTACCCCTAAGGCTAGGGTAACTGGAAAGAATGATTTTTCATTTTAGATGAAAAATACATTTATTTTTATGGCACTGTCGCTTGGGATATTTTAACAATATCCACCTGGTAACACTCATTTTTATGTCTCTTTGTCTATGGGGATTGCTGCTTCTGGACAGGTTTTCTGTGTTGGGTATGGAAGACAATACAAGAAACTCTATTTCTCTCTCATTTGTAAATAAATAATACAGTTAACTCACAAGTCAGAAGCTATGTTTACAGATGTTGATCTGTAAAGGTTCACAAAACTATAGGTACATTAATTGTGATTTTTACAAATATGGATGCTTTTGCAAATATTCTTTGATGCAAATATTCTTTGGGTATAGTTGTCATGTGGAGTCCAAGTGAGATACAGAACAATACATTGTCTTAGTTTATCTTTTCTAATTTTTATTTCTGATTTATTTTCTTTAGTATGGCGATATATTTCTGAAATCACTTTTAAATTCTGTGTATTATGAAATAACTTTTATTTTACTTTACCAGGGTCCTCACAGGCTAGTTTCATGTGTGTGTGTTTGAATACAATACACACTTCCATGAACTCTGAAATAAATCCCCGCTCTTCGGATTGCTACTCTTGAATTTAAATGAATTAAAGTAAAAAAGAAACACAATTATATTATATATAATTTTTAGTACAATTTTTTAACCAACAAGTGCCTATTTTAATATCTGGCATTATACCCTTTGTGGCTATTTGGATTATATTTTTTGAGTCTCCATGAGTCTTTCGTACTCATTACCATAGTGACACCTATCCCCTGAACACTGTTCTCAGTAAGAAATAAGTGTAAATGGCATCAATTGACTATTTCTTTATTATTCTTTTCCCCCTTTTAGTCTCTCTTACGGAAGGACATGCTGACCTGTCTACCTAAATAGAAAAAAAATTCCAAAGAAAGAAAAAAGGGGGAAAAAAGATCTTGAGGCAAAGGGGACTACATGGTCAAACATATTAGTTTTGGGAGCTTGAACCAGGCTTTAAGACAAGTTTTTACATCCTTAGAGATTCCAATTTTATCATATGTCATGACAATTATAAGGCCAGCATCCAAAGGAACATTTACTTCAGTGATGTGGAGGAAAAAAAAAAAAACCCAATCAGAGTGTCAGAGATCAGAAGAAACTTGTAGTCAAAATGTAAATAGTTCAGTAACTACTCCTTACCAAGGACTCTAATTTTCAATGTTGTCCTTGACCTAGAGAGCACATAGCTAAAAATGTATGAAAAGCTTTGCTCTAATGCTGACCAGAGCAGAATAATGCTGCTAAAGTAGTTTCAAAATGAGAAGAAGAAAGCAATAAGCACAGTGGTTGGTAGATTGGAGACTGTGGGAATATTCACTCAAAAGAAAGCCTTCATATCCAAATGAAGAGAAATGAGGGAACAGCACTGCAGACAGGCCCTGGTATAGCTAGATCTGTTTTGACTCAGCTTATTTTCCCCATCACTGAGAAGGGGCAGCTGTACCATCAATCATAGTCAGATCATTTTTTCTCTGTTAAATAGACAACTTGTCAGGTAGGTAACTAAATGGATGTTATGCTCCAACAATGTCACTTAGGAACAGAATCAACACTGTGAGCGTGACTTTCACAATACAACATTTCATTACTACGACAGTAGCAGTTCCAAATAAAGCTCCAAGGGCAATTTCCCAACAGCCATTCAGTGAAGTCAACATCAGTTGAACTTTAGCAGAATGGAAAATGTTATTTCCACAAAAAGTCAACCCAATTGAAATAGTTTCCCTAGTAGCTTATTTATTCACACAGAATACTTGTCAGAGGTACCCTGCATTGTTTTAAGAGAGTCAGAATTAAACCCATACTTTGAACTTAAAACTAAGTTGTTAAAAATCAGACAGATTTTGAAATTAGTATGAGTTTAAACAGTGCCATGCCAGCAATGTGTTTCTAGGAAGAGGTTTACATTAAAGTATATTTTGCTGACTATATGTGTCTTGAGAGATGACTATTTGATTTTGTTACCAATTTTAGAAGTAGAGCAAGTTCTGCCATAATACTCATAGTGGGGCAGTTCAAAATTTCTTCAGATAGAGTTTTTTGGATGGGTAGATGATATATCCAGCTCTTTGGTATACTTTATAGTTTTGAAAATTGTAACTATTTCAAAAACTTTTTTTGTATAGGAAAAATAAAACTGTAGCATTGACTATTTCATCAAAATATATGTATCTGTTAGGAAGATACTATGCAAAGATGCTAAAAATCTCCAAAAGAAACAAGTCATGTGTACTTAACAATGGGGATATGTTCTGAGAAATGCATCATTAGGCAATTTCCGTTTCATTGTTGTACAAATAACATAGTGTTTGCTTACACAAATCTGGATGAAGTAGCCAAGCATATACCTGGGCTGTATAGAACATCCTATTAATCCTAGGCTACTAGCCTGTCCAGCATGTTACTGTAATAAATTCTTTAGGTCATTATAGCACAATGGTAGGTATTTGTATATATAAACATTATCTAAACATAGAAAAGGAACAGTTAGACTATCGTATAAAAGATTTAAAAACAGTATACTTCCAGAGTCCATTTTAACAGGAATAAAATTTGAAGGGTTGTAAGTTGCTCTGGGTGAGTCAGTGAGGGAATGTGAAGGCCTAGAACATTGCTGTACATTATTGTAGACTTTATATGAACATTGTAAACCTAGACTACCCTAAGCTTTTTTTCAGATGGAGTCTCGCTCTGTTGCGAAGCTGGAGGGCAGTGGTGCCATCTCAGCTCACTGCGACCTCCGCCTCTCAGGTGCCAGCAGTTTTCCTACCTCAGCCTCCTGAGTAGCTGGAATTACAGGCACCTGCCACCATGCCTGGCTAATTTTTTTGTATTTTAGTAGAGACAGGGTTTCATCATGGTGGCCGGGATGGTTTTGAGTCTTGACCTTGTGTTTGACCCACCTCAGCCCCCCAAAGTGCTGGGATTACAGGCGTAAGCCACCGTGCCAGGCCAATTTATTTTTTTAAATATTTTTTTCTTCCATAATAAATTAACCTTAGTTTACTGTAACTTTTTTACTTTATAAACTATCAAATAATTTTGACTTTTTTCCTGTTTTATAATGTCAGATGCTTAAAACAAACATACTGTTCAGCTATATGGAAGTATTTTTTCTTGTATCCTTATTCTATATACATTTTTCTGTTTTTAGATTTTTATTTTATTTGACTTTTTTACTTTGTAAACTTTTCTGCGAAAAACTAAGACACAAACACACACGTTATGCTAGGCTTACACACACAGTAAGAATCATCAATATCACTGTCTTCTACCTCCATACTTTGTCCACTGAAAGGTCTTTAGGAGTAATAATGCACATGGAACTATCATCTTCTATCATAAGAATACCTTTGGCTGGACACAGTGGCTCACTCCTGTAATCCCAGCACTTTGGGAGGCAGAAGCGGGTGGATCACGAGTTCAGGAGTTCAAGACCAGCCTGGCCAGCATGCCGAAACCCCATCTCTACTAAAACCACAAAAATTAGCCAGGTGTGGTGGCAGGTGCCTGTAATCACAGCTACTCAGGAGGCTGAGGCAGGAGAATCCCTTGAAACCGGTAGGCAGAGGTTGCAGTGAGCTGATCATGCCACTGTACTCCAGCCTGGGCAACAAGAGCAAAACTCCATTTAAAAAAAGAATACCTTCTTCTGAAATACCTCATGAAGGACCTACTTGAGGCTGGTACAGAGTTCATTTTTTTATAAAAGTAGAAGAAGTACACTCTAACAATAAAAAGTATAGTATAATAAATACATAAACCAGTAACAGTCATTTATTATCTTTACCAAGTATTAGCTCTTGTTTATAATCGTATGTGCTATGCTTTTATATGACTGATATCTAGTCACCACAAACACATGAATATGCATTGCACTACCACATTATAGCATTTATGATATCACCAGAACTTTTTTAAATAGGCATTTTTCAGCTATATTAAAAAACTTTTAATTACTATGTTTAAATTTTTTTAAATCCTATTTTAAAACGGAAAATGTTCAGCTGTATTGTAATTTAATGGGATCACTGTCATATATGCAGTTGGTTGTTGACTGAAATGTTTTGTGGCGCATGACTGTATATGTTATAATCAAGGCATCCACCAAACTTTTCAAAATGATAAATTAACAGACTTACCACATCAGTTAATTAAACAATAATAATAACCTAAGATAATCAATAACTAGGTGTTCTGTCAGTTGATACAACAAAAGTTTACAGTACTGTTAGACATTGTTTTATAAGATCTTAAGGAGCAAATTTAATTCTGACTAATAAGCATAAGCTTAACTTAAGAGACATGTTTAGATGACTTGATATCTAGAAATTATTCTTTCTCCCTCTCTCCAAAAACATTGAGAGAGAAGACAGAAATTTGTAGACACTGATGTAATCAACACACACTTCCCACAAGAATTATAATGTTTTAATATGTGTGTGGGTCTGTGTGTTTGTGTGTATCCATCCTTTGACTCATCTACCTGTCACATAATCCATCCTTCTATCTACCTTCTTATTTCTCATCTGTCTGTTTAAAACCATGTGTTTTCTTTCTTGTATGTTTAAGTTGTAGATGACTATACTAACCAATTGTTCAATTACAAATATCTACAGTACTCTTGTGGTTTATACTTATTGTCCCCCTAATGCTTATTTCTCTATGACAATATACAGTCAACAATGAAAGGGACATATTTTACTTTATAGAGAATTGTATTATTTAATGTATACAAAAACATTGAATTTGTTAATTAAATCATATACAGAGTACAATAAATTAGTTCTTGAAAAAATCTTTGCTACAGTCTGAACATTTGTATTCTCCAAAATTGATATGTTAAAATCATCCCTCCTCCACATGATAATATTAGGTGAGGGCTTCAGGAGGTGATTAGGTCATGAAGAAGGAGTCCTTATGAATGGGAGCAGTGCCTTTATAAAGGAGGCTTAGGAGAGCTCCCCCCTACCCCACCTCACCATGGGAGGCTGGAGTAGGTATCATCTATGAGAAAGTAGGCACTCGCCAAACAATGAATCTGCTGGCACCTTAATCGTGGACTTCCCAGTCTCTAGGACTGTGAGAAATTAATGTTTATTTATTTCTCTGTTCATACATCATCAATTTTATGTTAGTTATAGCAGCCCCAAAACTAAGTTTCTCTCATGGAATTTTTTAGTAAGAAAAAAATGGCCTTAATATTTGTGATCCATTCATGCTTCCATAATTTGGAATATTTAAATCTTCATTTTTAATACAGTGGTTTATTTAATCAGTAATAAAACACAAAGTGAAAATTGAGCTTCTGCTACCAAAAAATTGTATTGCACACTTGTGATAAACAATAAATCTAAGAATAATATATGGATACTGTCCTCACATTTATAACTAGCTATAAAGAAGAAAACACAAACATACAAATATTAGCATGAATTCATATTAAAATAATTTTTAAACTCAGACTGTTTTAATAATCATGTAGACTTTAATTCTTTCTCCATGGTTTTGCCCTAATATTTTGTAACTACTATAGGTAAAACTGTCCATTGTCTGAGATAATATCTGCCGTTTAGCATGGCACAGAAATCCTTTCACACATTTGAGTTTCCTTAATTATACCTTGAGTGTATTTTTAATTCCTATTTTCACTTTAAAGCAGACAAACTAAAGCGCTTTTTATTCCTGCAAAATAGTATGCCTTTGAAAGTATCCTTGACTCGAAATACCCATTCATATATCCTTCTTACTTGTCAGCCTTGTACACTAATCTCTTTGAAGGGAGACAGTTCCCCGACTTCCTCAGGCAAATCTACAGACTCCTTTGTGCTCTTCCTGCCTCTCTTCTCTATAGCTAACATTATAACTTTACAGTGTAATTTGCATCTCTAGTCAGTAGACTGGATGCTTCTTGCTGGCAAAGACAGCATCTAATTTCTTCTCTGCTCTTCTGTTTACCACACATCTTATGCATAGTACATATTTAATAAATATTTAGTATTGAATAAATCATTGCACAGACCACTTTGGCCTAGTAAAATGCCAGTTGAGAGAGGAAATTACAGATTTTTCTACATTTCAGTAAGATACTGAAGTACTATGTATAGCACAAGGCAAGTTTAGTAATCCAGAGAACAGATGCTTTGTAAAGTTAAACTGGTCATTTCCAAAAAGTTTATGCACGGGCATTTTCATAGTGAGCCTGTCATTATACCATTCCTAATGCTCAATATGACTCAGCAAAAGAGAGGACCTGATTCTCACAAGGGTTCCCATTTTATGCAAGCTCAGAATATTAATGTATAAAATTATCATATCTTTTTTTCTTTGTCTTGGGAAATATACTTATTTGAACAGACCAGAAAACTAAGCAGTATGATAAGCATATTATTTTAAAGTCAGAAACTGTAGGAAGTCAAATAATAAGCAAAAGGTGGCTTGACAAGTGTGGAATCAGTATAATATTTGAATGTTGAATTGCATCAAGCTAATCCATGTTATGCTCATCACTATAATGGAGTTACGAATACCAATGGCACTACAATACCCAACAATTGGCTGGAACTCCTTTTGACTTCACATGTGCTTGGATGGTCAATATGGTATTTGTTCTGTAAGTATTTGTGTCTCACCAAACTTTCTTCTGATTGTCTTATCTTTCTTTAGTTAATGAAAATTAATAAGATCTTAATTAAATATAACCTATCTGAGAAGATTGCTAACATTGATACAATATGCTCAACTTTCTCTCTCAAGGTATAAACAAGACTGAAAGTTCAAAATCTGCCTTGGTTCTGTGTCTTGCCTGGTGTCAAGCATCATTTTTAATTTCTTAAAACTAAAAGAATTTTTTAACAATTAATAGAAAGCAATAAAAGTAGCCAATAATTTATATAGATGTGTTAAATGCACATATTTAAAATATCACAGTATCTCCAATGTGTTTTCTTCTGTATACATACCGATAGGGCCAGGCACAGTGGCTCACCCCTGTAATCCCAGCACTTTGGGCGGCCTAGGTGGGGTGGATCGCTTGAGCCCAGAAGTTCAAGACCAACCTAGGCAACATGGCGAGTCCATGTCACTACAAAAAATAAAAAATATTAGCCAGGCATGGTGGTGGATGCCCATATTTCCAGCTACTTGGGATGCTGAGGATGACTTGAGCCTAGGAGATAGGGAATGCTGTGAGCCATGACTGTGTGACTACACTTCAAACTGGATGACAGAGCAAGACCTTGTTTCAAAATCAAACAAAGTAATACAAAATAAATAAATAGGTAAGTAAATACTTAAAAACTGGTAAGTCATTTACAGTGAAACAGAACAGAAAGCCCCCAAATAAACCATGGATATATGATGAATTGATCTTTGATAAGGGTGCCAAAAATACACTATCAGGAGAAGGTGATTTCTTTAAGAAATGGTATTGGAAAAACTGGATGCAAAAATAAACAAAACTATACCTTTACCTTATACCACGGACATAGTTAAATCAAAATTAATTGAAAACTTACTTAAATATAAAACCTGAAATTGTACAACTTCTAGAGGAAAAGCTTCTTGTCATTGGCCTTGGCAATTATTCTTGCATGTGTCACCAGAAGGAAAGGCAACAAAAGCCAAAAGTATTCAAGTCGGACTACAACTAACTAAAAAGCAGGAGAAAAATCAACCTAAGGAAAATTAATCAAAAAATGAGAAGGTAACTTATGAAATGGTAAAAAAAAAAAATGGTAAATTATATTATATCTGGTAAGTTGTTAATTTGCAAAATACATTTAAAAACTCCTAGAATAGCAAACACAACAAGTAGAAATACAAAAAACTCCTATACTGAATAGCAAAAACAATAAATAGCAACAGAAAACCTAATAATCTAATCGAAAAAATGGCCAAAGGATGTGAACAGAAATTTCCCCATTTAAAAGCCCAACAGGTACATAAAAAGATGCTCCATATTATTAATTATCAGGAAAATGCAAATCAAAACTGCAATGAGATACCGCCATACCCCTGTTAGGATGCCTATTATCAAAAAAGCAAAAAATAAGCTGAGGACGTGGAGAAAATGGAACTCTTATATACTATTAATGAGAAAGTAGAATAATGCAGTGTGATGAAAAACACTGTTAAGTTTCCTCAAAACGTTTTTAATGAATTAGTGTATGACCCAGCAATTTCTCTTCATGGATATATCCAAAATAATTCAAATCAGAATCTAGAAGTGATATCTGCACTCCCATATTTATTGCCACATTATTCACCATAGCCAAGATACGGGAAAAAAAGCAGTGTCCATCAACAGGTGAATAGCTAAAAAATGTGAAATATGCAGTCAATGGGAATGTACAATAGAGTATCATTAAGCCATAAAAAGGAAGAAAATTAGCCATTTGTAGCAACAAAGATTAACTTGAAAGACATTATGCTAAGTGAAATAAGTCAGTCATAGAAGTATAAATAGTGTATGATTCCACTTTATATAAGGCATTTAAAATAAACTCATAGAAGCAGAGAATATAATAGTGACTTCCAGGGACTGGGAGGTGAGAGAAATGGTTGTGGATCAATAAATATAAAATTTTAGTTATGCTAGATAAATAAGTTCTAGAGATCTGTTGTACAACCTAGCACCTGTGGTTGAAAACATAGCATTGTGTACCTCCAAATTGTAAGGAGAATAAACATCATGTTAAAGATTCTTACCACACATAGACACACACAGAAAAAGAAAAAGGAACACCAAGAAAATATGAAAGGTGTTGGATATGTCTACTGCCTTGATTGTGGTGATACTATCACAGGTGCTTGCATATGTCCAGACTCATCTTTAGCATAAATGCATTAAATGTGTGCATTTCTTTGTATATCAATTATATCTTACTAGCAAGCATACATATGCTTAACATGTGTTGCACTGGATTATTAAAACACATGAGTGCCATTACGGAAATTTTGTCCTTCTTCATGTTTTCTCAAATAGCAGTTAATATTCAGCTACTATTTCACCAATGACCTCACACCCTGATGTGTAAGTGAAGTGGCAAATCAAGATAGAGAATAACTCAATGTGCTAAATGAAGTGTGAGCAGACAGAAAAATGATAAACAGGTTTAATGGCAGGTGTGGAATATGGAAGAGGAAAGACTTTCTATTTTTTCAAAACCACTGCAGCCTTTGAAAATACATTCTAATGTTCAACTTGCATACATAAATTTTTATCAATTTCTCTCTGAAATTTTTGAAAATAATTTTTATTTCTATACATTAAAAAATTATGTTTTAAAAATTTCTCTGGGATCATAGTTTATTAAGCTGTGTTTTCTAAACAATTCATTTATGCACTCTTAAACATGTTTATGCTATTTTTTTCTATTAGCAATTACCATCTCTGAAATTCAATTCACAAGCTGTTCAGAGCATACTTTCATGGCTCTGCCTTTCTATTACTGCTCCTCAATTTCCTCCTTAGAAGTTATGTCTCAGATTATGAAAAATTGAGTGATATATAGGTGATTTTGTGTAACAGATTGTTATCTAAGGGAAATAAAGAATGAAAGACAATGCATCAGATCTACCTTTGCATTCAGAAAAATCTTGACCTGAGCCAGGATGCATGAATTTAGCATTTTTCCTTCATAGCTACACAAGGAATTTCTTGTAATCTCTGTAAGATTGCAATTAGCTAGAAATTCCAGGCTTATAATATGGTACCCAAATGAGTTTTTGAAAAGGGTAAGTAAAAATAAAATAAGTTACAAACATGATTAACAACCAATGCTAATGGAACAGCTGTTTGCCATCATATTATTCATTCCTTTGTTCATTATATGTTTACAGCATTTCACAGATGAGTTATTAAGAGATTATCAATAATTAGTTTTCTGTAAATTATTATTTTTCTTAATGGCTTTTTTTAAAGAAAAAAATTAAAATTTGCCTAAGGTCTTAACTATAGCTGCAGTCACACAGTAAAATTATTTAAGAAATATTTTCATTTTACAACTGAATGATCAGTTTCCTTAATTTTAACTGTACCTCTTGAGCTAATAGAAAATGCCATATTTTAAAAATATACATATTTTATTTGGTAAAAACACTTAACATGAGATCCACCCTTTTAACAAAATAGTAAGTGTATAGTATGACATGAACAATAGACACAATATTGCACAATAGTTCTCTAGAATTTATTCACCTTGCTTGACTGAAACTTTATTTTATTGAATAATAACTCCCATTTTCCCCTGCCACTGGTAAACACCATTTAACTTTGATGAAATGAATTTGACTATTTTAGATACCTTATCTAAGTAGAATCACACACTATTTGTACCAGTGTGACTGCATTATATCACTTAGCATAATGTTCTCAAGGTTCATTCATGTTACTACATATTTCAGAATTTCCTTCCATTTTAAGGCTAGATAGTATTTCATATATAAAGTGTATATATTACACTTTATCCATTCATCTGTTGATGAACATTTATGTTGTTTTCATATCTTGACTATTGTGAATAGTGCTTCAATGAACATGGGGGTGCTATCTTTTTAACACTTTATTTTTAATTATTTACATACTCAAGAGAGGGATTGTTGGGTCATATGGAAATCCTATTTTTAATTTTTTGAGAAATTTCCATATTGTTTTACATAGTGGGTGCAACAGTTTGCATTCCCAATAGTGTGCAAGGGTTTCCATTTCTCCACATACTTCTGAATATGTGTAGTCTTGTGCATGTGTGTGTTTCAGAATAATAGCCATTCTGATAGGCATGAGATGATATCTCATCATGGTTTTCATTTACATTTCCTTCATGATTAATGACATTGAACATTTTTCACATTTATTAGTTCACCATTTGTATGTCTCTGGAGAAATGTCTATTAAAGTTATTAGTTCATCTTTAAAAATTGGAGTTACTAGGTTTGTTTTTTGCTATTGAATTGTAAATGTTCTTATATAATTTGAAGAGTAATAAAAAATTATAGTATTGGCTTAGTGACAGTCATATAGACCAAGGAAACAGAATTGTGAGATTAGAAATAAATCTATGCATGCACAGTCAACTGATCTTTGACAAGAATGCCAACAACACATAACAAGGTAAGGGAAGTCTCTTTGAGAAATCATTTTGGGAAAATTGGGTATTCATGTGCAAAAAAAAATTGAAAATTACCTTAACACCATACACAAATATCAAATTAATGTAGATTAAAGACTTAAATGTAAGAACGAAAACTGTAAAACTCCTGGAAGAAGACACAGAGGAAAAGTTTCCTAATATCAGGGGCAATAATTTATTGCATATGACCCCAAAAGTACAGACAAAAGCAAAAGTAAACAAGTGGGATTTCAGCAAAATAAAAAGCTTCCATACTGCAAAAGAAACAATCAACAGAGTGAAAAGCCATCTCATGCCTGTATAAATGGGAAAAATTTGCAAATTATCTATTCACCTTATTAATGGCTTAAAGCCAACTTTTCATACACACAGGCTTTCAAAGAAAGTTGAAGCCTTTACTTAGCAAGATACACCACTGAAGCAGAAATGAATGTTTTATGCTAAAGCAACTATTAGTGCTACCAAAACTAAACATGTGTGCATGCACACACACATACCTATAGCTTTTGATGTGGATGTTATTAACAATCACTAGAAAGAAAATGAATTCTGATAACAAATCTGTGTGAAAACACCTTGAAGCCTGCTGTACTGATTGCAAGGCTGCCTTGCCAAAAGCAAACACTGCAGTTTGTTTACATAAATTTTAAATTACTCCTTCTCAAAGAATCATTAAGTTTTGTTTGTCAATTGTTGAAACTTATGTTGGAGAAAGCTGTTATGCCCCCGAATCTTTCTCTCCAAATGTACAATGTTGTACTTAACAGATGGGATAAAGCAATTTACAAACAATTCCAAATTATACTGTGTTTGCATGGTACTTAAGTGAAACATTTCACAAAGAAAAAAATGCATTTTGATTAGAATCTAACCTATTCAAGACATTTTATGAATAGCTGTACTCGGACGATCAATATGGTCATTTTGGCGGAATATAAGTTTATATTAGACAAATTTCTAATGGTAATGCAAAACTATTTTTTATCTTATAGCTGAGAGAACCAGTCATCATGATACATTTGATTATTTTAAGCATTGTTCTGAAAAACTTATCTCTCATCTCAGATTATAGATTTATTTATGTTAATAAATGAAGTAGTCTAGACATCAAGTATAGCATGACACTGGCAGCTTCCAATTGCATGTTTCATCAAAAACCTATGGCCTTTGAGAACTTATTAATATTTTATTTCTCATTACATTTTATTAAATATTGTTGCTGATTTTTAATAATTTATTCAGCATTTCAATGATACCTACATATCAATCAAAATGGGCCAATATCATTTTTATTGATTAATACAAGCAAAAATGTGCTCTATGTTTTAAAGTCTTTAAAGCAGGACTTCTATTAAAATTCACACGTTTCCTTTATCACCCAGCACATCTTTTTACAATAGTAGCTTCAGTGAAAATTCTTTGAAAGAATTCAACTGGCTATATAAAATAATAATAATGACAGTAATAAATATAATTAATCACTTGTACATTTGTGACAGCATTAGAAAGCTGAGCATTAATAATTTTCAAGGCACTACATATGGATTGCCTTCTTTAATTCTCTATACACCTTATACAGCAGCTATTAGTATTTTAATAATGATTTTTACAGGTAAAATACATCAGTTTAGAGAGACTAGATTTAGAGGTTTTGAGATAAAAAATATTTTTGAGCCTCTATTTCTTTATTCTTTTTTTCATAAAATAACTTCCTCTCTCTCCACTTTCCAAGAATTCAGCTACTCTTAAAGTATATATTTCCACTATATAGTTTATTATGCAGAATTATTTATTCAGCTTTAACCTTATGTTTTCAGGGATGAGGTCTAATTGGCTTATTATTATAGCCTTGCTCCTGTGGCAATAAACTATAGCATGTGTATATAGTTGTGTGTCTGTGTCTTAGGGAGAAGAGGGGAGTCTTACTGAATTAACAAAGCAGATGAGAGACCACCAGTGTTCAATGGTTTGATACTGTGGTGATAGGTCTAAATGTCAAGACTGTTTCAGTAATGGGTAGAATTGAGTTGTTACAGCCTGTAAGATTTTCCTTTTTTATTGAGATACAATTTACATATAACAAAATGTCATGATCTGAAGTGTTGGGTTTGAAAAGTTTTGCTAGTAGTATATACCCATGTACCCAAACCCAAGTGAAGTGAAGATATATTGTGAAGATATGTAACATTTCCACAAGCGAGAAATTTCTGTGCTTGTTGTGCCTTTTCCAGTCACTTTCTCCCCAGGTCTTGAAACAAGCATTTTCTTACTTTTATCACTGTAAACTCTCAGTTCTAATACTTCACATCAGCAGAACCATACAGTTCTAATTTTGGTTTTTCATATCCAAATATTTTTGAGATTCATTCATATGTTTCATTTAGAAGTAGCTCGTTTATTTCTATTACTAGTGGTATGCCATTGTAAGAATATTACACAAATTGCTTATGTATTGTTTGTGGACATTTTGGTCATTTCCAGGATTAACTATTATGAATAAAGGTGTTGTGAACTTGCTTTTGCAGTTCTTTTTGTGGGCACAGATTTTCCTCACACTTAGAACCCCTGCATAATTCTCATTGCGGACTAGGAGCATTGAGGACAAAACATTGAAGTTTTCAGCTAAATATAAGAAAGACCTTGGGAAATAGCTGCTGGTATTCAAAAAAAAGTAATAAAATGTTTCATGATCCAGCTAATTCTACATGATTTAAAAGGTTCAAGGAGAAGGTAAAAAACATATCTTAAATGTTGGAAAGAATTTTTTGCATCTGTGGAAATTAAGGTAGTTACCTTCTTTGTACTTTTTCAACTCCAGTATTCTAAAATGACAGGATTATGTTATTTAGTACATTTAGTAGATTGACTACATCTAGTATATTTACTTGGCATTTTAAAACAGGCAATTTCTTTAATGCAAATCATACATTTTTAAGGAAAGTAAATTGAAACATAAAAATATTTAAAGAATGTAAGTAGAATGTTAATCGTAACGAGAGGAAATTTATCTTGCATCATTGCATTTGGGGAAAAATGGTGATTGTTACATTAAAAATAACTTATACAATATTTTGCACACAGTACAATTATTGCAATATTCAGATGTATTTTTACATATGGAAATGCAATTATTTTTTACTGTTAAGAGATACTCAACATCAGTGAAAAATGCTGTATAGTCATTAGAGACTGCCAAAAATTTAACCTTGAAAAGAACATTTTACAAGGACAATATCTGCATATATACAACTCATCAGGGCATTTTTGCACACAACTGCTAGTGTGCATATACAAAGATCTTATATTTGTGTTTCATATTAAAAAAAAAGGTATTCCCAATTGACTGTAAACCACATAAGTAAAAATTACAATTTTTAAATTTTAATTAAAAGCTATTGAACTGTGATTTACTAAACTCAAAGTTTTTATTTTTTCTCATTGTACCAAATTTTAAAGAGTGTTATTTAACAAAGTGACTTTGGCTTGTGTGAATATCCTTTCAAAATATTCTGGCAATGTGACTTAGCAGCAGGGTTTTTGCCACTGACTCGAACTACCGAAAAAAAAAATACTCTAAGAAATGCAGTTGTTCTGTGAGAGTCCTCTGTGGGAAGCAGAAATGAACAATGTGTTGAAATGTAAATTTCCTTCAGAGTCTTACAAATGCTGCTCTACAGGGATTTCACTTTTCAAAGGGATCTTCTGTATTTACTACTCTTCTTGTTAAACTGTAACTCCCCGGGCCAGGATTTGTCAAATGATCAGAGAACTGTCACCACTGGGCTAATTCAGGCATGTTCCCACACTTGTTACATTGTATCCATTTCTGTCTAATACTAAAAGATTGTGTCTGCAAAGTGGTGTGGAAGAGATTTTTTAAATGCAACTTTTAGTATATTTATGTTATTACCTTAATAACATAAAAAAGTTAATAAACAGGACCATTCTTGAGACTTAAGGTAAAAGGTAAGGACACATCTTATTTTATGTCATTCTTATCCCTATCCACAGCTTAATATAATGTGTTTATAAAGATTAATTAAATTAAATATGTGAAGCAATTTTGAATTTGAAAATAACTTGGCAAGTTCTTAAAAAGATTTCTAACTTGCTCTCAGCTGCAATGTTGATGTAGAGGTAATTCATAGACTGCTGCTAGGAACTGAATGAACTTCAGAGATATTTCTTTTTGAGTATCAGATTCTGTAGATAATTTATCCCCTACTGGATATATTCACTATATATTATGTCTACTCATGACACTTTAGATTAATAGATTTCTTAAAGTGTTTTTCAGATCAGAAGCTTTTGGTGATGAGAAGTAGGATTTTCTGCCTTGTCAATACCATTCCCTCCTATCAATCAGAACATCTTGTTAATCTGCTTTGATCTGATTCCGTACAGTATTTCCATATTAAAAGAGAATTGTATAGTTAATATGTACACATATACTACACAGGTACATTTGTGCATGTGCACACACTCACACACCCCATTTGTATATGAGGTTGCTGTTGACATCCCAACTACAAACTTGTGTGAGCCAATCACTCTGATATTTCATTGAACAAATAGGGAGTTCTCCAATTAGAGGAAAAAATGTCTAGTACAGAACAATTGCATTTCTTAGAGTACTTTTCTGTTCATGTCTACATCTGTGAATCTAGTTATAAGTGTAGTTTAGATTTAGCTTATTAATTATAGAAGCTGTCATTTCGTTTTGTTGTAATGAATATGCTTCTACTGTTATATATAACTTGTGTCTGCTGTACACAATATGGGACACCATGGAGCATTTTGACAAGCTGACATAATCTGATTTATGGTATAAAATTATTATTCTTCGGCCAGGAGCGCTGGCTCATGCCTGTAATCCCAGCACTTTGGAAGGCCCAGGCAGGTGGATCACGAGGTCAAGAGTTCGAGACTAGCCTGGCCAACATGGTGAAACCCCGTCCCTACTAAAAATACAAAAATTATCTGAGCATGGTGGCACGTGCCTATAGTCCCACCTACTCGGGAGGCTGAGGCAGAAGAATCGCTTGAACCTGGGAGGCAGAGGTTGCAGTGAGCTGAGATGCATCATTGCCCTCCAGCCTGGGCGACAGAGTGAACAAAAAAAGTTCTTATTTTTGGCCACTGTACTGTAAATATCATACAGAGTGTCAATTGTAGAAGCATGGAAAACCATTGCCCAATAGCTCAACAACCTAGGTAGGAATGACGGTAGATTCAATTGGCAGTTATGAGCAATCATTAGGTGATGTCAGTATTTTAAAAGAAGTATTGACTAACTGGATTTCCGAAAGATTAAATATGGCATGTAGCAGCACTGAACATACCGTTAGTTAAAAATGTACGGTACATGTGTTGGACATAGAATAAATGGAGTTTGTAGGTATGACAGTTGCAGCACGGGAGGGCAAACAACAGAGTAAAGAATGTCTCAGTGGAGGATGGTCACATTAACTGAGACTGTAGAAACAAGGAAAACAGTTTTAAAGGAGAAAGTTGTTTGTAATGAAATATTTACCTACAAATCCTAGTTGTTGAATCTAATAAGTTACCTATTCTCCTGTTCTAAAAACTCCAGATTTAGTGGTTTAAAATAACATTTTTAAAATAAATTACTGTTAGAGGTTCATCAGTCCTGAGGTAAGAGTCAGATAATACCGGCTAGGCTCAGGTCAGCTGGACTGAGTCATGCATTTGTGGGTTGTTTGTTGATACATTTTGACGCCAGCAGCTTGGCTTGCAATAATGGAGCAGACCCAAAGTAAAAAGGAGCAAGTTTAAGAAAATAATAATAAGTAAAGAAGAAGTAAAAGATAGAGGTTTATACACTTAATATTCAAGAGTAGCTCCCTTGCTTAAAATATAGCTTTGGGGAAATAAGCGCAATAAAAATTACATTCTATTAAATCCCCAGAAGGCTGAGAAGATTTTATGTTATGTTCTTAACTCTATCCCATGGCCATGTTTAATTAAGAAATATCTTGTATCTTTTAAAATAAATTACGCATTCAACACACATATATGTGTGTGCATGCACGTGCGAGCACACACACACACACACACACACACACACACTCTCTCAAGATTTGTATACCCGTGGATAGAGCTTCTATCAATTCAAAAAGTAGAATATATTATCGGAATTTTTAAAATAAAAAAACATGATAATGATAAATACTTCAAAGTTATGATTATTTCTTTTTTTTATTATACTTTAAGTTCTGGGGTACATGTGCAGAATGTGCAGATTTGTTACATAGGTTAACCCGTGCCATGGTGTTTTGCTGCACCCATCAGCTACATTAGGTATTTCTATTAATGCTGTCCCTCCCCTAGCCTTGCAGCCTCTGACAGGCCCCATTGTGAGATGTTCCCCTCTCTGTGTCCATATGTTGTCATTGTTCAACTCCCACTTCTGAGTGACAACATGTGGTGTTTGGTTTTCTGTTCCTGTGTTAGTTTGCTAAGAATTATGATTTCCAGCTTCATCCATGGCCCTGTAAAGGACATGAATTCGTCCTTTTTATGGCTGCATAGTATTCCATGGTGTGTATGTGCCACATTTTCTTGATCCATTCTATCACTGCTAGGTATTTGGGTTGGTTATCATTCTTTGCTATTATAAATAGTGCTGCAATAAACATACATATGCATATTTCTTTATAATAGAATATATCCTTTGGGTATATACCCAGAATTGGGATTGCTGAGTCAAATAGTATTTCTGGTTTTGGATCCTTGAGGAATTGCCACACTGTCTTCCACAATGGTTGAACTAATTTACACTCCCACCAACAGTGTAAAAGTGTTCCTATTTCTCCACATCCTCTCCAGCATCTGTTGTTATCTGACTTTATGATGATCCTCATTCTCACTAGTATGAGGTGGTATCTCATTGTGGTTTTCATTTGCATGTCTCTAATGACCATAGATGATGAGATTTTTTTCATATGTTTGTTGGCCACATAAATGTCTTCTTTTGAGAAATGTCTTTTCATATCCTTCACCTACTATTTTGTGAGATTGTATTTCTTCTTGTAAATCTGTTTAAGTTCCTTGTAGATTCTGGATACTAGCCCTTTGTCAGGTGGATAGATTGCAAACACTTTCTCCCATTCTGTAGGTTGCCTGTTCACTCTGATAATAGTTTCTTTTCCTGTGCAGAAGCTCTTTAGTTTAATTAGATCCCATTTGTCAATGTTGGCTTGTGTTGCCATTGCGTTTGGTGTTTTGGTCATGAAATCTTTGCCCATGCTTATGTCCTGAATGATATTGCTTAGGTTTTCTTCTAGGGTTTTTATGGTTTGGGGTCTTATGTTTAAGTCTTTAATCCATCTTGAGTAAATTTTTGCATAAGGTGTAAGGAAGGGGTCCAGTTTCAGCCTTCTGCATATGGGTAGCCAGTTTTCCCAATGCCACTTTTTAAATAGAGAATCCATTCCCCACTGCTTGTTTTTATCAGATTTGTCAAAGATCACATGGTTGTAGATGCATGGTGTTATTTCTGAGGCCTCTGTTCTGTCCATTGGTTTATTTCTGTTTTGGTACCAGGATCATGCTGTTTTAGTTCTGTAGCCTTGTAGTATAGTTTGAAGTTAGGTAGCATGATGCCTTCAGCTTTGTTCTTTTTGCTTAGGATTATCTTGGCTATATGGACTCTTTTTTTGATTCCATATGAAATTTAAAGTAGTGTTTTTCTAATTCTGTGAAGAAAGGCAATGATAGATAACTTGATTGGGATAGCTTTGAATCTATAAATTACTTTGGGCAGTATGGCTGTTTTCATGATATTGATTCTTCCTATCCATGAGCATGGAATGTTTTTCCATTTGTTTGTGTCCTCTCTTATTTCCTTGAGCAGTGGTTTGCAGTTCTCCATATAATGTCTATCATTTGTTAGTAGAAGAAAAATTAAGTCCTCTGTGTTTTCCTCTTCAGTATATCCTCCCCACTAATATCCTCCCGCAAAACTTGGTGAAGATGAATTGTCCATCTGAGCCTTGCCTAAATTACAAATCGGAAAGTTATGAGCTAAATAAATCATTCTTTAAAATCACTATATGTGTGTGTGTGTGTGTGTGTATGACATAAATTTTAGTAAGTCCCTAGCAGTTTAGTAAATTTTTATTTAATAATATTAAATAACAAAATACCCAAAATTCAGTAGCTTGCAGCTACAAGAATTTATTATTCCACACATCCCAGGTCTACTGGTCATGAACTTGAGCTGGACTCTGCTCTAGACTGTGCGTCAGGTTTGATATCTGTCCCACATGTCTCCTTATTTTAGAGCTCAGACTGAGAAGTCAATTACAAGAGTAAAGAAAATTTCTCCTTAAAAACTCTAGTGGTTTCATGCCACACATAGATATACAATTTATTATAAGTCTTATTTTTAATTTTTCAAATAATTATATCATTAAATTTGTGTTATTAATTATTGCTTTGGAAGATTTATTTAATATTTCCAAATTGATATCTGTGAATTAATGCACAAAATGTCTAGAGAAAAGCTTGCTAGGAAAAGAAAGTTGAGGCTTACCAAGATGAAACACAAATGTAGAGAAAGAGTTTTCAGCCCCACAGTGTACTCTAATAAAGCACTCTGCAAATGATTACCTGTGGGAAACAGAGACTCACTCACCTCCTCACCTCCTCTAGTTTTACCAGTCTTCAAAACCTTACTGGAATAAATATGCTTGAAGCTAGTATTTATCAGAGTAGAAGTAGCTTTATTTCTAGCCATTCAGGGTCCTTTCTCAATATGCTTGGAGATAAAAATTTATACGACAAAGAGCCTACTACCAGACAAGATATCAGAAAACATACAGGCTTCTGAAAGCAAAATGGGTCAAGCAAAATATTTATATAAAGTAGGTAATGTTGAATCCTTTGTAAGCATAAATGAGTCAATGAGGTATATACATATTTTCTTTTTAAAATCATCAGAGTGCTGCTGTCAGGTAAGATTCTGAAAAATAAACCCGTAACATGTAGAGTTTAGAAAACATCTCATAAGGGCAAAAGCTTGTACTGAGGTGGCGGGCATTCTTCTCAGCAACATTTATTACAGTTAACATGATTATTTTATTTTATACTTTTTACTAAAATAACCATTTAAAACCATTCAAATTTTGAAAAGTAATATGATGTGATCCCATATGAGCTGTGCTTGCTTGCTCCTAACAGAATGCAGCTAAAATAAAGTGAGTAATCAAAGGAAAAAAGTTTCAGGCTTGACTGTGTTTCTTTTATTGATACAGTAATGTACCACTTAATAATAGGAATACTTTGAGAAATGTGTCATTATGCAGCTTCATCATTATGTGAACATCATGCAGTGTATTTGCACAAACCTAGGTGGCATAGCCTATTACACCTCTGGGCTATGTGATATAGTACATTCTCCTAGGCTGCAAACTTGTACATTATTTTACTGTATGCAACTGTAATGCAATGATAAGTATTTACACACATAAACATTATATAAACATAGAAAAGGAACAATAAGGATGTCATAGAAAAGATTTTAAAATGCTATGCCAACATACTACTTACCAGAAGTGGAATTTGCAGGGCTGAAAGTCGCTCTGGGTGAGTCACTGAGTGAGTGGTGAGTAAATGTGAAGCCTTAGGATATTACTGTACACTACTGTAGACTATAAACATTGTACATTGAGGCTTTACAATATTATTGAAAAATTTTCTTTAATGATAAATTAACCTCATCTCACTTTACATTTTACTTAATAAACTTTTAAATGTTTTTTAGATTTTTTTACAATACTCCTTGGCTTAAAACACCAACATTGCACAGCTCTACAAAAATATTTTGTATCATTATATTCTGATTACATAAGATTTTTTCTATTTAATTTTTACAGTTTTAAAATATTTTTGTTAAAAAAAAAAGACACAAACACACATACATAGCCCATGACTACACAGGATCAGGTTATTCAATATCACTGTCTTCTACCTCCACATCTTGTCCCACTGGAATGTCTTCAGGGATAGTAAAATGCATGGAGGTGTCCTCTCCTATGACATCAATGACTTCTTCTGGAATACCTCCTGAAGGACCTACTTGAAGCTGTTTTACAGTATACTTTTTTTAAGTATAAGGAATATACTCTAAAATAATAGTAAAAAGTATAGTAAATGCATAAACCAATAACATAGTCATCTATTATTATCAAGTATTATGTAAAGTACACAATTCCATGTACTATATTTTTATACAACTCACAGTAAGCAAGTAGGTTGGTTTACACCAGTATCGCCAGCATCAGAGTAACATGAATAATGCATTGAACTACACTACAATGGCTTTGAAGTTACTAAGAGATAAAAGATTTTTTAGCTCCACTATAATCTTATGAGACCATTATCACATAGGTGGTCTGTCATTGACTGAAACATGGTTATGCAGCACATGATTGTATATAATCATACCATTTTGTGAAAGAAACAATGGACTTTCTTCTTTCCAATTTGAAAGCCATTTATTTCTTTCTCTTTCCTAATTGCTCTAGCTAGAATTTCCAATACTATATTGAATGAAAGAGGTGAGAATGGGGAACCTTGTCTTGTTCAGGATGTTAGAGAAAAAGCTTAAAACTTATCCCTGTTTGGTATGATGTTAGCTGTGCATTGTCATTTGGTCTTGTGCTCACTGTATTGTGCTTACACAAAAATATTTTATCATTTTATTGTGAAATGATATTGAATTTTATTGAATGCTTTTAAAACATCTATTAAAATGAGTGTATGTTTTTCCCTTGATTTTGCATTTATTGATTTGCAAACATTGAACCATTATTTCATCCCTGGAATAAATCCCACTTTATCAGGCTGAATAATATTTTAACGTGCCATTGAACTAGGTTTACTAGTATTTTCTTGAAGATTTTTGCACTTATGTTCATCAGGAATATTGACCTGTAGTTTTCTTTTTCTGTTGTGCCTTGTCTGGTTTAGGTATAAGAATAATTTGGCCTTCTAAATAAGTTTGAAAATATTCCTTCCTTTTCAATTTTTTGGAATAGTTTGAAGAAGAATTGATATTAGTTTGTTAAATGTGTAGTCAAAATCAGCAGAGAATCTGTAAGGTCCTTGGCTTTTCTTTGATAAGAAACTTTTTAATACTACTTCAATCTCATTACTTATTATTAGTCTGTTTAGGTTTTTTATTTCTTTATGAATAATCTTGGTAGATTGTAATTGCCCAGAAATGTATTTGTTTCTTCTAGGATTTTTAATTCATTCACACATAGCTATTCATAATAATCTCTTAAGATCCTTTGTATTTCTCTATCAGTTTTAATGTCTCCTTTTTCCTCCCTTAGTATATTTATTTCAGACTTCTCTCATTTTTTTTTTTTTTTTGCCTCATTAGGGCTTAAAGATTTTATCTTTTCACAAACCAACTCTGTTCCATTGATACTTTGTATTGTTCAATTAGTCAACATTTTGTTTATTTCTGCTTTGATCTTTATTATTTTTTTCTTCTACTGATTTTAGGCTTAGTTTGTTCTTAGTTTTCTTGCCCCTATTAATAATAATAGGTGTAATATTATATTGTTGTTTATTTAAGATTTTTGTACTTTTTGGATGAAGGCATTTATGGCTTTAAGCTATTGCTATATCTCACAGGTTTTGTGAGGTATGTTGTATTTTCATTTTCAACGTCTCAGGAATTTTAATTTCCTTTTTAATTTTCTATTCACCCAAGGTTATTTCTGATCATGTCATTTAATTTTCTAGTTTTTGTACAGTTTCCAAGTTTCCTCCTATTTTTGATTTCTAGTTTTAGTTCATTGTGATGAGAAAATATAATTTTAATTTTTAAAAAGTTTCTAAGACTTGCTTTGTAGCCTAACATACAGTCTATCCTGGAATATATTTCACATATATTCTGCTCCTGTTGTATCGAATTTTTAATAAATGTCTATTAGGACCATATAGTCTAGAGTACAATTTAACTCCAAGGTTTATTTGTTGATTTTCTGTCTGGATGACCTGTCTATTGCTGAAAGTGGGGTATGGAAGTATCCTACTATTATTGTATTGCAGTTGATCTCCTTTAAGTCTATTAATATCTATTAATATTTTCTTTATATATTTAAGTATTCTGGTGTTGGGTGCATACATATATATAATTGTTATATCCTCCTGCTGCAGTGACCACTTTATCATTATATAATAGCTTTGTTTGTCCTTTTTAAATCATTTTTGATTTAAAGTTTATTTTATTTGATATAAGAATAGCCATTTCTGCTCTTCTTTGGTTTACTTTTATGTGGAATATTTTTACTATGCTTTCACTTTTAGTGTATAAATGTCTTTTTAGGTGAAGTCAGTTTCTCCTAGGCAGAATAGTTGGAATGTGACTTTTTAAAAATCCATTTATCCGCTCCTTTAACTGGAGAATTTAATCAATTTACATGCAAGGTAATTCTTGATAGGTAAGAACTTACTTCTACCATTTTCTTACTTGTTTTGTGGTTGTTTTATAAATCCTTTCTTCTTCACTTACTGTCTTTCTTTGTGGTTTTGTAATTTTCTCCAGTAGTATGTTTTGGTTCTTTGCTTTTTGCTTTTAATGTATGTATTATAGCTTTTTACCATGTGGTAACCATGAAGATTAAAAAGTACCATTTATAATTATAACAAGCTATTTTAAACTGATGGTGTCTTATTTTATTCATCACATATAAAAATTCTACATTTTTACCTTCCCTCTCATTTTTTTTCTGATTTTGATGTCAAAATTACAGTTTTTGTAATTTATATCCTTTAACAAATTATTGTAGCTATAGCAGTTCTAAATACTTTTGTGTTTTAACCCTTATAGTAGAGATAAAATTGCTTTACACACCACAATTATAGTACTAGAGTATTTTGAAAATGACTATGTATTACATATGTTTTTGAGCTTTATACTTTCATCTGTTTTATCTCATTAATTAGTGCCCTATTATTTCAGCTTAATGAACTTTTATAGAAATTATTATATGGCAGGCCTAGTGGTGATGAATTGCCCTGGTGCTTGTTTGTCCATGAAACTTCTTATTTCTCCTCATTTTTGAAGGACAGCTTTTCCAAGTAAGGTATTCCGACAATTTTGTTTATTTGTTTGTTTGTTTTTTAGCACTTTGAATATAGCATCCCGTCTCTCTTGGCTTGTAGGGTTTCTGCTAG
Source organism: Cheracebus regulus (assembly GCA_963574635.1). Taxonomy (NCBI): domain Eukaryota; kingdom Metazoa; phylum Chordata; class Mammalia; order Primates; family Pitheciidae; genus Cheracebus; species Cheracebus regulus. Next base: position 107,495 of record CAUYQU010006073.1, read on the forward strand.
CCATTGGAATTATCTTTTACATGACATTTCTTATCTTCTGAAGATTTCAGAATTTTTTTGTCTTTAATTTTTGATAAGTTGATTATGATATGTCTTGGACAAGATCTTCAAGTTGAATTTCATTGGAGACCCTGGATGTTGGCATCTTTAAACAGATTTGTGACATTTTCAGCCATCATTTCATTAAATATGCTTTTTTGCTCTTGTTCTTCTCCTTTTGAAGCTCCTATTGTAAGAAAATTTGTTCTTTTGATACCATAATTCTCATAGGCTTTCTTTACTGTCTTTCAGTCTTTTTTTATTTTTGCTCTTCTGACTGGATAATTCCAAATGTGTAGTCCTTGAGTCCACTGATGCTTCTTTTATACTTAACTGTGTCTGTTATTGAAGACTTCTATTACATTTTTTGTTCAGTTATTGTACTTTTCAACTCTAAGATGCCATGTGGTTTTTAAATTATTATTATTACTTCTATTTGTTTGTCAAAATTCTCATTTATTGCTATACTGTTTTTCAAGTTCATTTAATATTTGATCTTTATTTTCATGTAGCTTACTAAACTTTAAAAATATTTTTTCTAAATTCCTTTTTATTTTATTTATTTTTAAATTATACTTTAAGTTCTGGGGTACAGGTGCAGATCTTGCAGGATTGTTACATAGGTATACACATGCCATGGTGGTGTGCTGCCTCCCTCCTCCTGTCACCTACATTAGGTATTTCTCCTGACATTATACCTCCACAACCTTCCCATACCCTGCTATCTCTCCCCTACTCCCCCAAACTCCCAACAGACCCCAGTGTGTAACGTTTCCCTCCGTGTGTCCATGTGTTCTCATTGTTCAACATCCACTTATGAGTGAGAACATGCAGTGTTTGGTTTTCTGTTTTGTGTCAGTTTGCTGAGAATGATGATTTCCAGATTCTTCCATGTCCTTGCAAAGGACATGAACTCATCATTTTTTATGGCCATATAGTATTCCATGGTGTATATGTGTCACATTTTCTTTATCCAGTCTATCCTTGGTGGGAATTTGAGTTGGTTCCAAGTCTTTGCTACTGTTAACAGGGCCACAATGAACATATGCATGTGTGCATGTGTCTTCATAATAGAACTATTTATAATCCTTTGGGTATATACCCAGTAATGGGATTGCTGGATCAAATGGTATATCTATTTCTAGATCCTTGAGGAATAGCTACACTGTCTTCCATAACGGTTGAACTAATTTACTCTCCTACCAACAGTGTAAAAGTATTTCTATTTTTCCACATCCTCTCAAGCATCTATTGTCTACTGATTTTTTAATGATTGCTATTCTAACTGGCATGAGATGGTAACTCAATGTGGTTTTGATTTGCTAATCATTTCTCTAATGACCAGTGATGATGAGCATTTTTCTTATGTTTGTTGGCTGCATAAATGGCTTCTTTTGTAAAGTGTCTGTCCATATCCGTTGCCCACTTTTTGATGGGGTTGTTTGATTTTTTTCTTGTATATTTGTTTTAGTTCTTTGTAGATTCTGGGTATTAGCCCTTTGTTAGATGGGAAGCTTGGAAAAGTGAACTTGCCAGTTCACTCTAATGATTGTTTCTTTGGCTGTGCAGAAGCTCTTAAGTTTAATTAGATCCCATTGGTCTATTTTGGCTTTTGTTGCCATTGCTTTTGGTGTTTTAGTCATGAAGTCCTTGCCTATGCTCATGTCCTGAACAGTATTGCCTAGGTTTTCTTCTAGGGTTTTTATGGTGTTAGGTCTTATGTTTAAATCTTTAATCCATCTGGAGTTAATTTTAGTGTAAGGTGTCAGGTAGGGGTCCAGTTTCTGTTTTCTGCACATGGCTAGCCAGTTTTCCCAACACCAT
>CAUYQU010006074.1:0-41758 GCA_963574635.1 Cheracebus regulus
GAAGTTTCTTATTATCCACCTTCTGAAGCCTGATTCTGTGAGTTCATCACACTCATCCTCTGTCAGGCCTTGTTCTCTTGCTGATGAGGAGCTGCGATCCCCTGTAGGAGGAGAGGCATTCTGATTTCGGGTGTTCTCAGCCTTTTTTGCACTGATTTCTTCCCCTTTTTGTTGATTTATTCACCTGTCATCTTTGTAATTGCCGACTTTCAGATTGGGTCTCTGAGTGGACATCTGGCTTGTTGGTTATGATGTTTTTTCTGTTTCTTAGTTTTCCTTCGGCAGACGCCCCTTCCCCAGAGAGCTGGGCCTTCTTGGGTTCAGCTGTGCTTGCTCTCAGTCCTCAGTGCTTCCAATTGCTGTTCTCCTTGTGGGATGGGACCAGCAGAGCCCAACTAAAAGGGCACCCAGTCCCATATACTCTGCACTGAGAAGCGCCGTGCCGGCCAAAAGAGTCGCGCTGGCGACCCGTGTGGCTCCTTCGCTGGGACTCTCCCAGTTTGTGGGCATCAAAAATTCATCTGCAATTGCGCCATCCACTCACTCTCTGTGCTTTCACTGGGAGCTACAATCCTGAGCTGCTGCTACGTGGCCATCTTGGATCTCTCTCCGCCCGGTGATGAAGTTTTTTCTGTGTCTTAGTTTTCCTTTGACGGATGCCCGTTCCCCACAGAGCTGGACCTTCCTGGGTTCCCTGTGCTTGCTGTGAAACTCTCAGTCCTCAGCACTTCCAATTGCTGTTTTCCTTGTGGGGATGGGACCAGCCGAGCCCATCCGTCCCATATACTCTGCACCGAGAAGCGCCATGCTGGGGCACCGACAAAACAGCCGTGCCGGCCAAAAGAGTTGCACTGGCAACCCCTGTGGCTCCTCTGCCAGGAATCTCCCAGTCTGTAGGCAACAAAAATTCGCTGGAAACTGCGGCGTCCACTCGTTCTCTGCGCTTTCACTGGGAGCTACATTCCTGAGCTGTTGCTAATCGGCCATCTTGGATCTCTCTCCCAATATTTTAATTATCATTCTTGAAATTTATTTTCTGATAAAACAGTGATTTCATGAACATTTTCGTATTTACGCTTTTTTTCTTCCTTGCAATGTCATCCTCTCTTATATCTAAATCCTACCTATCCTTTAAGACAGATTTTAAATCTCATCTACTTTTGTCACCCTTCCTGATCCCCATTGTAATTTGGCTATCTTTTAGGACAGGGGTCCTCAACCCCGAGATTGGTACTGGTCCGTGCCCTGTTAGGAACCTGGCTGCACAACAGGAGGTGAGTGGCAGGCAAGTGAGATTACCACCTGAGCTTCACCTCCTGTCAGATCAGTGGTGGCATTAGTTGCTCACAGGAACACGACTCTTATTGTGAACTGTACATGAAAGCGATCTAGATTGCATTCTCTATCTAATACCTGATGATCTGAGGTGGAATGGTTTCATCCCGAAACTATCCCTGCTGGTCTGTGGAAAAATTGCCTTCCACAAAACCAGTCCTTGGTGCCAAAAAGGTTGGGGACTGCTGTTTTAGGGTATTGCATTTTGTATTATAGTTATTTTTGTATGTCTTTTTTCCCACTGACCATTTACAACTGATTCTATCCCAACATGTGCACACACACACGCAACACACAAACACATGCAACACACACTTTTCGAGGGCAGCTAGAACAGGGCTTCAATTAATAAATATTTGCTGCATGGAAACAAAGGGGATATGTTTTTTCAAGGTGAAGATCCCACTTAATTTTTCATAAAATATAGGCTTTTTTTTAAAAAAGTGATTTTTGTAGAGACAGGATTTCTCTATGTTGCCCAGGCTGGTCTTGAACTTCTGGCCTCAAGTTATCCTCCCACCTTAGCCTTCTGAAGTGCTGGGATTACAGGCATAAGCCACTGTGCCTAGCCAAAATTCAGGCTTTCTATGCCCATAATACAAGAAGTTAGTAGCTCATGACTTAGGGGCTGGTAGTATACAAAAAAATTTGAAACAGAATTTTGACAAATGTGAATGTATGCAGGGATTAAGCTAATATGTCTCTTCATTCTTATATACCAATAAGTAAACAGAAGTGCAGCCTTTAGTTATTATTATGAACATATGGCCAGAGAAACTTCCTGCAATGTGCTCCTCTGGAAGAGTAAAGAGCTTGAGAGCGAGATTGATGAAGGATGAAAGAATTTTGATTGTTAGAGAAACTTGGAGCCCTCAGTTTATTTTGAAACTATTTTTAGTAAAGATTAAGTCAGGTTCATTCCTATGAAGGTTTAGAAGTGTCTGGTCTATTTTATAGCACAATAAAACTTCATGGTTTCCTGGTTGGCTGGTATTTGTTTAAAGAGAGTGGCTTGCTGGTCTGGACAACATTTGAGAGGCTATAATGAGAGGAAATCTGATGTAAACCTTTTCACCTGTAAAAAGGAGGGTCTCTAAGGAATAAAATCAGCGATAGTCATGAGGTTTGCTGGTTATATAGTCATAGTTTTGATTTGTTTAAAGTGTTGTTCATCCTTTCAAACATGATTACACATTCCAAAATACAGTATTAAAACCTTGAATTTACATAAGGGTTCTTGTTATTTTTCACAGTTTGCACTTACATTTAATATAGTTACCAAAGCACCAAACCATGCTAGAGAGTTGTCACTGGGACCAGTCCAAGCATAATTCTAGTCAAGATTGATGTTAGGTTAAGAACTGGAGCACTGCAGTTAATCCTGGTTACTTAGCAGGAAAACTACACAAAACTCTTGCTTTTGTCTGAATTATCTGACTAGACGTTAAAAAAATTCTCTAAATGTATATGTCTTTATTTTTCTTTTCATTAGTAAATCTAGTTGTTTGTTTACCATTTCCAGAGCTGGTAAGAATATAGTGATTTTAAACAAAGAATGTTGAATAAGATCATTTCAATGATTTTACCATCTGCATCTTTTCAAAAGGGAGATTTCCCACTGACTTCAATGAATCAGAATAAGTTTATATGACACACTGAAGCCAGATCATAACTGTTTAGTTATTTTAACTTCTAAGAGCTATGCTAGGCATTTATATTTGTTTCTGTATTATATAGAATCTGTAGCTTCACTGTCATATTTTTTACTCTTTTATTTGTAGGATACCACTATGAATACAAATAAGTGTTAGTTTATCATACCTATTTCTAGAAATGTAGGGAACACTGTAGGTAGTATACCATTAAGGGAATCCATTATTTTAAACCTATTTTTTTTTTACACAGGAGAAAAGCTGGTATATGTGTACTTTATATTGTATCAATAAACTATTCAAATTTTCTTTTTACACTAAAACTAAATAATGATGAAACTATAGGTAAAGCTTTTTTCTCACTAACCTTTCTAGAATGAAACTTTCTTTTCTTAATATCAAAATAAGTATTAATCTATCCCTCAATCCACTGCAATCTGGCTTCTGCCCCAACTGTGGCAACTGTTCCACATAAGGTTGACAACAGAATTTATCATTGTCAGGTTTCATTGACATCCATGGATACTTTCTTCTCCTCGTCTTTTTAGAATGTGGTATTTTATGTGTTTTTGTCCCCCTTTTGGAAACTTCCTGATTTTGGTTTGTGACACTACTCCTGTCTGATTCTCCTTCTAGCTTTCTACTTCCTTTTCAGTTATTCTTTTGAGCAATTCTTTAGCTCCTTATCCTTTATATGTTAGTATTCCTGAGTTCAAAAACAAATCCTCTTCTCACACCATATACTCTCAGAGGATATCTCTTCTCCCAGGGTTCTACTTCTCCACATATACTATATGTTTCCAATCTATACCTCTAGTCCAGATTGTTTTCTTGAGCTTCAGACTCATACATCCAATGTCCAAGAAACATTCCCACTTGGATTCAATCTGTTAGAAAGGAAATTCATAATCTTTACTCTCAATTACTCCTCTAGTAGTTCTTTTCCTTTTCAATGGTTTCAAGATACTCTAATCACCTAGGCTGGACCTGGGGAACCCTCTTCATAGTCTCCTTTTCCCCATTCCAATTCTATGGAATTGATCAGAAAGTTTTATAGCTGTTATTAAATCAATTAATCCTTCCGTTCCAAATGTACTACTGCCATTGGCTTACAGAACTTTATCTTTCATTTGGCCAATTATAATGGTTTCTTAAGTGCTTTTCCTAGCTTTGGTCTTATTCATTCAATTCCAGCATTGGGTTTTGAAAAACAATTAAATTGCAATGAAATACAATAAAAAATGATTATGGCTTCTCCCTCCTTTAAAATGTTTAACAATTCCTTACCACCTACAGAATAAAGTCCAGGTTTCTCAGAGTGGCCTATAGGGCTTCCCATGATTTGGCTTCCACCTATCTATCCAGTCTCATTTTTCCATTCCCATCTTCTCTCTTCCACAAATCATACCAACTTGTTTACAATTCCAGAAATGCGCATGATATTTCATGCCTCCATGGCTTTGCAATACTGTTCTTTGTCTGGAATACTCTCCCTACTCCTTGTTCACCTGGGAAGCTCCTATTCTTCAATACCTAGGTTAGTATCTCCTCATCTGTGAACTACTTCATGTCCTACAACTGTACCTGGTAAGAACTCTGTTAGAGCATTTCAAACTGTACTGCATTTGTTTATTTTCTCTTTTACCAAACTGAGGGCAGGGACTATATCTTATTCATATTTGTATCTTTAGTATATGGGTAGTGTCAAGTACATGCTGAATAAATGAATACATGTTTGCAAACATAAATCTTCTTGTCTTCACTATGTTTAATGCTATTATGAATAAAATTGGTTAGGGCTTAATTTTTTTTTTCTGTTTCTCCATGTTACAACACCTAGGCCCTAAATCAATAACTTTTCTGCAGAATGACATCTAAGATACGTAAGACCATGAAATTAAGATAATAATATGCATTAATTTCTTAAAATTTAATATATAAAATATTTCTGTATTTATAGTAATTAGAACAGAGGTATTAAAACCCCTGTAGCATTTGCTTTTTGATGAAAGAGAGCTAATTGATCTACTCAATTGTATAGTTAAAAGGCAGATTTAGTTGAATAAAATAATATTGAAAGCAAGCCTTAAAAAGAGTTGAACAGGGCCAGGCATGGTGGCTTACTCCTGTATTCCCAGTACTTTGGGAGGCCAAGGTGATCAGATCACCTGAGGTCAGGAGTTCAAGACCGGCCTGGCTAGCATGGTGAAATCTCGCCTCTAGTAAAAATACAAAAATTAGCCAGGTGTGGTAACAGGCAGCTGTAATCCCAGCTACTCGGGAAGCTGAGGCAGGAGAAACACTTGAACCTGGGAGGTGGAGGTTGCAGTGAGCTAAGATTGCACCATTGCACCCCAGCCTGGGCAACAGAGTGAGACTCCTTGCCAAAAAAAAAAAAAAAAAGAGTTGAACAGATAATATAATATGGTGATCTCCTTGGAAAAACTCATATTTAATAAAGTCCTGTAAAGTCCTGAAGGGATGTGGGAGGGTAAGAAAAAAGATAGATATAAGAAAAATAAACTAATTTACATTTGCTAAGCATCTACTCATTGTTAGTAACCTTACATGTATAATTTAATTTAATCCATAATAACAATTCTTTAAGAGGTAAACATTGTAATCCCCGTTTCATAGATGAGGTAGGTAACATGAGATATTAAGTAACTTCCAAGGTCATGTAGCTACAAATGGCAACTAGATCAGAATGATGCTAAAGTTTCCTTTCTTTATACCATGCTGCCTGGCCTTTCAAATGAAGTTCTCAGAGCTGCTGTGCTGCTGTGCACAGCTTAGTAACACACACAAAGCCACGTTATTTGCTCCTATTTGCAATGATCATATGTAGATGGTTCACTTAGCAGTTAATAGTCATACAATTATATTTCCAATTCCATGCTCATTAAAATTTTTTTTAATGAAAAGAATAGTTTCAGAAAACTTTTTGATTATGCTAATGAACTAGAGGAATTCTTTTGAGCTCCTCTTGCAAAACTGCATGAGTACATTTTAAGTAGGCTTAAATGGAGAAAGCACACTTCTAAATTTTTTTGTTGTTGATGGTGGTGTGCTCCGCTTGTTGGCTCCATTTGGAATCCAGAAATGACTGCTTTCTGGGAGAAAAGGCAGTTTGCTTTTGCTGCCTCCTGTAGATTGCTTGGCCTGGCAGTTTGTCACTTTCCTGGGCAAGTATCCAGTTTGTGGTAGTGAGGTGGTTTTGTGGCAGAACTCCACAATTAACCACAAGTTCAGTGTCAACGGTAGGCTGCCACCGTCGTGGCTGTGATCCTTCAGATCTGCTGGGATAGCCAGAGCTAAAGAAACTCCTGCTTGTCTAGGGAGGGAACAAGAAAACTTGGAAAGAGTCTGCATTGCTGTTTATTGTTCAAGGTTCAGGTTTTAGATTTAGAACAAAAAATCCAGGAAATTTCAGGCTAATAGTTATAGATTTAATACTTTTACCAATTGTTATATTTTAAAAGTATAATAGTAAATTTGTGTCAGAGATACAATTGTTGCTGTGAAAACTTGAAACAGAAAGAGGAAAATTCTTAAAGTACTAGAATATTTGCTTTCATAGCAAAAGAATCCAGGTACTATCACTTGAGTTAAAATAAAAAATGACCCACACACCTCTGAAACATTTATTTTATGTTGAAAATGATATACAACATAAACATATGTCTAATTTTTTTTAAATAAATCTAGGAAAAAGGGTTCTAGTGATTTGGTACAAATGAATGTTAAGAAAATTTTTTTTGATAATATGAAAACATTTTTCTATTATATTCTAAGTTTTCTATTAAAATTCATTGACTAAAAAAGCGAAAAAAATCAACAGAAATACAGCTAAAAGCTGATTAAAATAGTTTTGAGAAATATAAATACACTTGAAAAATTCTGAGAACTTGCTATGGGCTAAATACTGTGTTAGGCATGAAGATTGAGCTAAGATTGAATAAGACAATTCTTGTTTGAAGAATATATTGCTGAGGTAGTCATATAAATAAATATGATAACAGAATATAAACCTTTATGCAACAAATTCCAGTTCCATTAGTAGGGCAACACCATCTCTGTAGCCCCCTCATTCCTTATACTTAAGCCATATGATACTTGAGTTATCCAAATGCACTATAGTTGCATTCTTCCAGATTTTTGCACTGCTTTCTTCCTTTGCCCAGATTATCTTTTCTCTTTATTTTACTTAGGTAACTTCCATTCACCTTTTAATATCAAGCCTAGAAATCAATTTCTCTGAGTCCTCCAGAGCATTACTCCTTACCTGCTACTCCTACTGTAGATTGGGTTCATGAACTCCCAGAGTACACTGAGGCTTATTACCTCAATATCACAGCTCCTGTTACAATAATAGTCTTTTTACTATCTAGCTTTCATTAGACTAAGGAAGCACATCTTCACCATTATATCTTTGTTATCTAGCACACTGTACAGCACAACACTGGGCACATAATAAATAACTGAATGAATGAATGCATTCATTAACGGAGATAGATTAAATGCTGGTGGAGGAGGGTTGGTACTTAGGAGAACTGAAGAAGTACAAGAACTTAGGAAATTAAATACAGAGATGAAAGAGAGGTCAGGGGAAAGAGGAGAGAGATTAGAAGACAGCCGTCTGGACAGATGCTGGAGAGAGAAAGAAGGAATACTGTAAGAGAGAGAAATGGAACTAGAAGAATGAGAAATAAACTGTGAGAACAAACTGAGACAACCACACAGCAGGGGCACTCTAGAATAAAATGATTTTATTTTTTAATAGTCCTAACACATTGTTCTCAATAGTTCCTAATCAGATATTTATTCTTTTCTGCTATTTAATAGTCTATGGGCATATGCTCTCTCTCCCAAATAAAGCTGCAGCTCCAAGAAAGCTCTGAAGCAACTGATAGAGTTTTAAAAAATGTTCTAAATAGAATTTAGCACAAAGCTCTGCATATAGTGGGCACTAAATAGCCACTGTTGAAAGGAACTAAAAGAGTGAGTCAAAATGAGGCTCAGATTCTAAGATGAGTATTAGCTGGAAGGAACATAGGTATTGTTAACATACTTGGGAAACAGAGTTGCCATTGCATGCTGAAAACAATGATCCTTTCTATGCTAGAGAAAAGCTTGTCTAGCATTTTTCTAAAAAATATAAGGCTGTAAATGTGAATTATTTAATTCTTTGAAAAACCTTATAAGGTTTTGCATGTATCTTCAGGAATTACTCTAGTTTTATAAATTTGGAATCTCAGTGATACGGGTTAATTAACTGGCTATTTCTGAGTTTCTTTGATATTTAAAATTTGTCAGACCACTTTATCCTGAGAAATTAGAAAAAAAGAAATACACAGGGGCTTGCATTATCTTAAAATGACTTGAGAGCTGGGTGATAAGGCTCAGAATTCCACATCATGGTAAACCAGGAGAGTGGAGAGATCCACTAAGAAGTGGAGAGATCATGGGTCAAGACATGAGGGAAGGCAGTCAGGTAAAATGAAGCTGGGGTAGAGCACTGAGAAAAGTCAAAGGCATACTGTGACTTTAGGATTTTTTCATGACAGATAATGGTCATAAATTCTTGAACCTAAAGAACTAAGTAATTTTATTGGTTGTTTAAGTTTGGCAAGGGAATAATTAAATAATTTGACCTCTAAGAAATGCAGCTTAGTAATAATCTTTGACAAAGACTGTAAACAGAGAAGGGAGTTGCTATAAACATAGCTAGCTCATTCTTTTTGTGCATATTTTTAGTTAAGTAAACTTCTGATAGTCTTTGGTCACATCCTTACACTTTATTTTAGAATTCTCTCAGGTGCTGGGTTGGCCTTCAGATGGAGGTACTCTGACTATGGGTTATTGAAAGAGTTGGGGTGTTAGTCTTATAAAAACCTGAATGACAGCTAAAAGAAGGCTAAAGAATTTGGAAGTCAGATAATTTTGTGAAGAGGCCTTTGGATTTTATTTTTCAGAAAACAGTCTTTTGATACAATCCCTTTATTTTTACTTGTCAACACTGAGAGTTTGGTTTAGTTTGGCAGTATAAATAATATAAAAGGTTGCTTTTGGCAACCTGAAAGGTGAGTCTTAAGGATGCCTATATATTTTTGGCATACAGAAATGAGAGCTTTCTGATACTAGAAGGGATTTCAAAGGTTATCTAAATTAGATTGCTTCATTTCACATTTAAGAAGAACAAGGCCAGTAAAAGTTATAGGACTGCTTAATGTCAGGGTATGAATGGCTAGGCCCGGACAAAAACTCACAAAACTGGATTCTACTCTCCTGCTGTTTCCATGACCATGCCAATCCTACTTTAGATGACAACTTCAGATTAAATACACACACACGTACACATACATATATATACACACACACACACACACACACACACACCTTTTAATCTGAATCTGTTTTAATTTTCAAATCAATTTATTATTTCCTATGGAATTTATAATGGGAATTTCAATAATGCTGGTGCTAGTTTTGTCATGCCCTTCTATACAGCTCAAAATGTATCCATTGTTTTTTACTTTAGTCTTCAACCGGTGGTAATGAGTTCTATGCACATCATATAAAAACGTATTTGCTGAGTTTTGCCGAAATGAGCACTTTTTTTTCCTTTCAAATGTCATGGGGATAAAAAGACCTTATGAATTTTTATCTTTTAGGACAAGCATTTAGGTAATCAATTAGAAAAGGAAAAGCAATGGAAAGGGAATTCTGGAACGTTTTCATTTTGGTCAAATTCTTACGCTAATTTCTCAGTGAGTTTTGCTATGCATGTGAACTATAATCATACACGAAAATGGTCTGTTTTAGGTCATGGCTGTGGGCAGAGATTAATTGGTGAAAAATGGGCCTGTTTGTGGGATTTCCCACACAGTAAGGTTTCTCATCTCCCTGGAAAAATGTGGAATTAGCTCTTTGAGAAATGCAGTCCGGTCATGAGGTTGAAGCGAGAGTTTCGGCAGGGAAACAGTTCACTCTCTAAGGCAGTTATGATTGGTTAGATTCCAGAGCAGTCCCTCTGGTGTAGCAAAGTTCTTTTCTTCCCACTTTCAAGTCCTTGTTTTCTAATGTTGCTAGTTTCACGAGCACTTCACAGATAGCATCTTATTTGGCTTCTTTCAAGGCCAGCTGATCCAAACTGGGGAGTGGTCTTGGAGAGGATTCCTAGTTCTCCCCACTCCTCCATCTCGAACATGCTGTTACAGTGAAAAAGCCTTCAATTTGGAAAGGCCGCTTGCTACAGCAAATCTGTGCTGTGTGGAAGGGGATACAAGATGTGAACCAGCAGGTATGTATAGCAAGGGTGCAAAGTGGAAGACAAGACGTTAGCTCCTCGCCTGTGAAGATGGATCTTGAGCAACATTCCCAGAGTGCACAACACGTGCATGCTTCTCCCTAAGAGCCACTGCAAAGATCCTGGGCCTGCAGCGTGGCCCAAGAATCCATGTTGCTTTTGAGGCCAGATCTAGCCACAGTGATTAGGGTTTCCTTGGTGGCGGCTGGCCCTCATCTGGTCACAGTCTGAGGACTCACCCTGAACCGGACTGAGGTTAGAGAAAGCTCCCCTTCCCTTCCACCCTTAGCTCGGCATCCCCACGAAGCACACCCCTTGGGGACCACAAACGCCCTCTTTCCAGAAGACCCCAGTAGTGGCCTTTGGGAGTCTGGCTGGGTGTCTGTGACTTACCCTCAAAGGGAACCTGCACGCCTGGGGTCCCAGGATGGCGGGCTTGCCCCTCCCGTTCGAGGAAGCCCTCGTCCTTCGCTCTCAGTCCCGGCCTGTCTTCGAACTGCCGCTGCCGCACTCTCCACCGCCTGGGCACACAGGGTCGGCAGGGTCCAGGGCTCAAGTCCCTGTTGGGCGGCCGCGGCGCCGGTGGCGGCGGGACAAGGCGCGAGCGCGCCCTGGGCGCGCGCCCGGCCGCGACAGAAACGAGGGAGGAGCGCCCGCCCGCCGCTCGCGCGCCCAACGGACCAGACTGAGGCAGTGAGGTAACTGTTGCAGCCAGCGGAGCTGGGAGGCGACACCGAGTCTCCAGTCCGGAGAGGTGCCCAAGGGAAAAGGACGCGGCAGCCCAACTAGTCCCGGAGAGAAGCCCCTTCCGTCCCTCTCTTCAGCCAGCATGTCCCGGAATCCGCCGCTCCTCAGTCCGCGCGGCGGGGACACGGGGCGGCGGCGGCGGCGGGCGCAGCCCTGACGCGTTGTGAGCCGGGTCGCCCCGAACGCTGGGGCTGGGGTCTGGGAGCGCGAGCGGCCGCTACGGTACGAACGGAGTGTGCTGAGCCCCGTGGCCACCCCCGGCCCTGGCCATGAGGAGGGACGAGAGAGACGCCAAAGCCATGCGGTCCCCGCAGTCGCCGGATGGGGCTGGCTCGCCCCCCGAGAGTCTGAGGAACGGCTACGTGAAGAGCTGCGTGAGCCCTTTGCGGCAGGACCCTCCGCGCGGCTTCTTCTTCCACCTCTGCCGCTTCTGCAACGTGGAGCTGCGGCCGCCGCCGCCAGCCTCCCCCCAGCAGCCGCGACGCGGCTCCCCCTTCTGCCGGGCGCGCCTCTCGCTGGGCGCCCTGGCCGCCTTTGTCCTCGCCCTGCTGCTGGGCGCGGAACCCGAGAGCTGGGCTGCCGGGGCCGCCTGGCTGCGGACGCTGCTGAGCGTGTGTTCGCACAGCCTCAGCCCCCTCTTCAGCATCGCCTGTGCCTTCTTTTTCCTCACCTGCTTCCTGACCCGGACCAAGCGGGGACCCGGCCCGGGCCGGCGCGCCGGCTCGTGGTGGCTGCTGGCGCTGCCCGCCTGCTGTTACCTGGGGGACTTCGTGGTGTGGCAGTGGTGGGCTTGGCCTTGGGGGGACGGCGACGCAGGGTCCCCGGTCCCGCACACGCCCCCAGAGGCGGCGGCGGGCAGGTTGCTGCTGGTGCTGAGCTGCGTGGGGCTGCTGCTGACGCTCGCGCACCCGCTGCGGCCCCGGCACGGCATCCTGGTGCTGCTCCTGGCCAGCTTCGTCTGGTGGGTCTCCTTCACCAGCCTCGGGTCGCTGCCCTCCGCCCTCAGGCCGCTGCTCTCCGGCCTGGTGGGGGGTGCTGGCTGCCTGCTGGCCCTGGGGTTGGATCACTTCTTTCAAATCAGGGAAGCGCCTCTTCATCCTCGGCTGTCCAGTGCCGCCGAAGAAAAAGTGCCTGTGATCCGACCCCGGAGGAGGTCCAGCTGTGTGTCGCTAGGAGAAACTGCAGCCAGTCACTATGGCAGTTGCAAAATATTCAGGAGACCTTCGTTGCCTTGCATTTCGAGAGAACAGGTATGTTAGCCGGAAAGCGAAGGCTGGTACGCCAGCGGGTTCGGGTTGACCGCTGCAGTTTCCGAGTTGAATTCGCTTATTTGAAAGCATGTTAACTTTCAGAATGGAAAAAGGTTGGGGGTAGGGGGAGGAAATACTGTTTTATTCAGGAAAGGATTCTTAAAATACAGGAAGCCTTTTAAAAATGCGGAAGCAAGCACCTTTGTCATTGAATAGAAATGAAATAGCTGCTAATCACATTACACTTTTTAAGGACTGTTTATGCAGATGAGTTCGCCGAAGAGTGAGGTTAATCATTTGTGGTTGAATAGATTGACTACTCCCGCTTTTGGCATGCTCTGATGTATATCTTTTTGGTGGCATTTATCTGTTTGCTGTTATAATGATGCCTGCCCAAAGATAACATACAGCCTTTAGAATGAGGAGATATATCTGTGAGTTTTAGTAAGTGTAGTTTCGTTATTATTGATAATCGAGAGGAAAAATCTGAGATTTTATCGTTACAAGAACAGTAATGAGCTTTAGAAATGAGACTTAGTAATTTAGATGAAAAGACAGCAGTATTGGTGAATATAATGTTTTACAGACTAATTCAAGGTTCTTTGTATTTGCTGCATAATTAGGAGAATGTTTTAACAATTTAAACTTTAGAATTTAGTAATTCCTGGAAAGATGCCAAAAGCATTTCTATTTTTTCTCCCATAGGTTTACATATTTTTGTTTTTAAAAAGAGATTGAAATCCTCATTAGCAAATGAGTTTACATCTTTACATAGTATTGGAAAATCTACCTGTTCTACATCACCAAGAAACTCAATACGTAATAGCTATTGTTATTGAGCATTTATGAAGTGCAAAACATTTTACTCATATTGTCTCAAATACTCATAAGAATGGTGTTTGGTTGGCGCCATTAACCTCTGTATAGAGATGAGAAATCTTGGCTTATAGAGGTAACCCAACTTCACACGTCTAGTAAGTGGTTGTTCTGGGATTTGATTAGATTTTTCAGTTTTCAATGCTGTGTTCTGCACAACTAACTGGTAAGTATAGTGGTTTCAAGTAGGAGAATAAGTGCGTACACCACAGTTTTTCAGAATTTTTGGATTAGTGATATGTTGTACACTGGGAGCCAATATGTTGGAGGCAAAAGTTTCTTGTCCTTAATGCATTTGATTCATTCTTCTCTCTTCTTTTCTGTTCTCTTACTTCATTTCTTGTTTATCTTCTTTTAGAAATAATCTCCAGGCTACTACATTGATTTTATGACATGTTGAACACTGAACTGTAGTGTTCCAATGACACAATACTTTGCTTCTTGAATTGGCTTCAGAGGCCACTCCTGTGGCCAACCACTTGAAAAGTTTTGTTATGTCTTTTATTTCTCAGTTTACTACCAGTGATAATAGACAGTACTTTAGGAAAATGTGTGTTGGAAGAAAAATTTCTTGGGAGGATTTATTATGGAACAAGTAGTATCATCTATTTTCACTGAATGGAATTAACATTTGGCTTTTGGTCAAATGTGAACAAATTGCATTTTTTAACATTGTAAAATTGTTTTAGCAGTTTCATCACTTTTGTGGACAATTTTCTTGAACTTAACAGTTGCAGTTTAACACATTTTAATTTTAATTTGTTGGTGTAGATAATTCTGTCTGTCCTCTTGTAGTAGAAAATTTCTAGTCTTCTTAATCCTAGTGAGATGCTTTTTCCATCATGGCAACCTTTTCTAACCTTTAGGTGGAGTGTTCTGTACCAGGTAGCTTCAATTATTATTTATATTAGAGGAAAATACAATTTGTACTTCTAAAAAGGGTATATTTTCTTAGTACAGAAAACATTTATTCACATTCTACTGATAGTAGGAACATTTTTGCACACTTAAAACACATGTGAATAGTTCAGGGTTTATATATGCTTACCTTATATTCAGTATCTGCAAGATAATTATATTTTGACACTACTAGAAAAGGGTATTTTTAACTTAGCAGATACTGTAATAACAAGAATTTTTATATATGCTTCTTCCTGAAGCCTAACAGTGGATTTGTGCTTTTTGTTTGCATATATATTATGTTAAAGATATTAAGAGGAAATCAGTACTTTTATGGGAGTAAAAGATCAGGAGATTTTCTAATTTTCAAAGTGTTGTATATGACAATTGTAGAAACTCTTTCTTGTTTCAGAAAGTGAGGGAAGATGAAAAGATTTTAGATAGTACCTGACATCGTGGAGAAAGTCCTAGATTCATAGGCAGAGGATTGTGGAGTCTTGGCTTAACTTTTTAATTTTGGAAAAGTCAGTGAACCTTTCTGAATCTTAGTATCCTGTCAAACCAAGGGGTCCTGGTAGATGAATTCTGTAAGAACTAATAATTCTAAAATTAAATTCTATAATACCTTCTAATTTTCAAATTAAATTCTTTTAGTTTATACTTTTGGTAAGGTAGAAATAAAAATATAATTAAGATGTCACAAACCAGTAATTCTTGAAGTTTTACTTATATGTTGAATGTTGATCTTGCTAACCTGTATTTTCCAAGGTATAATAATTGAAAAAGATGAGCAAATATCCTGTATATTTTGGATAAAACTTAAAAAAATATATGGGGGTTCATTTTTAGGATGTTAAGAAAATTATTACACTTTCATTTCCTTAAGAAGCTAAACATTTTTATTAACCTCTTTGAAAGCCACTTAAACTTCTATGAATAGAAATGTTTTTAATTGTATAAGAATAAATTTAAAGTAATATTTAACTTTTGGGATGTTATAGTATTGTGTTGAAAAATAATGGCACCTGTTTGTAAAACATTTGATTTAATAATTAGATTTATAATCTTTGATTTAAATGCTATATATGTGTCAGTTCAGTTCTTAACTAAGGTTTTTTAATTATTAAAATTTTTTTTTTTTAGCAAAGCATTTAAGAGATTTGAAGCTCAAGTCTAGTTACTGCTAAAGGTGTTCTGCTTTGGTGGGTTAATGGAAAGAAGCACTGAGTTTGTAGTCTGCCAAGAATCAGCTGAAACTAATAGGAATTTTAAAAAATTAGTTTTCTGCATAGAAGCTTTGAGTGGAATTGAAGGAACTATATTTCTATTCCATTTTAATTGCATATTCTACAGTGCAATTTTCAGCTTTTCAGTGAGATCACTTTGTGTGTGACTAGGTAAATACAAAGTTTTGAAAGGTATAAGTCAGTGTGTGACATATTTTTCTATACCTTTAATGCTAAGTGCTTTCTAAATGGTTAGGTAAATATTTAAAAATTCCATAGCCCTAATGCCCATAAATATTACTTAAAGTCTTAATTTTATTTGAAAAAGGTATACATATGTAATGTGAGGACTTAAAAGAAGAGAGTTTTTTTAAAAAAGTGTGATTATTTACTCACCTAAGAAATTTGCAAGGCATAACCCCCTGTTAATTTCTTTAAGAATACTGTAGTATTTGTGAAATTTATTTTATGGCTTCAATGAGTGAGTGTTTTATTCCAATTTCATGTTACTATTTTGTGGTAAAATATCAGCCTATATGATAATTTTATACTTTGTTTTGTAAATATAGTATGTACTCTGCCATGAGTGTTATCTTTCAAAAACAGATATGATAGAGTCACTTGCTCTGTTTTAAAAATCACTTATGGCTTTTCATTGTCCACAGGATACTATTCAGGTCCTTGACCCTTGCTTGCAAAGTCCTTCATAATCTAGTCTGCTCTTTGCTATTTTTAAAAAACATTTTATTACTTATGGGACACTCCCTGTCCACATACATCCTTGGTTTAGCAATTTGAGGGCTACTTTTTGTTATCGACATGGTTGTGGATTTTTCTCTTTTGATTTTACCATTCCCACTTGTTAAAATCTCCTTTAAGGAACGAATAAGATTAAGAAGAGTTTGCGACAGTATACCGATACTCAAATTTATATATAAGCTGAGAAGAGAACTCCATTATAGAAGAGTGGGCCGTATTTAGAAAGAAAAGTTGACAAACCATGTGAAGCAGCGCTGATGAGTATTTTCATTATAGTGCATTAGATAGTCACATCTCCATAATTTGCTTTTATATACTTAGTGGAAGGTAATCATAAGTAAAACCATGAAGTTTGTTTTTCTTTGTCCTCAGACTCTGTCCTTCTCAGTGGCAGGCCCTTCTCTCATTCTTTCCCTTTTCACTTGCAATTACCAAGTCAGCTTATTTCCCTAGCACACTCTTCTGCCTTCTGTACCCTATCCAAAGCAAGAATTCATACTTGCTGAAAAAGGCTATTTCAGTATAATTGGTTATATAGATATACAAAATATAGGACAGGTTCAGAATTTATCTAATTGAAATCTTCTCATTGTATATTATACAAAGGAAATAAATTGAACTCCAGAGAGATAAAAATACTGGCTCAGGGTTATTCTGTGAGATATTTGGAAAACAGGGACTAGAACCTAGGTCTTTACTCCTAGTCCACCTTTACTTTCCACAAGGAGCATATATACTTCCCATAATAGCTTCCTAAGGCTGTACTTAATTTTGCCAAGTATCACCAATTATGTGAAAAAAGGCAGTTAAAGGAAGTAGGTGAGAAATGGGAGAGAGAGTCAGTTAAGAGGGACTCTTGTAAAACGCATAGTTCATGATGACCTTGGTAACAAACCTCTGATACAGTTATTTCAAAGTAATTTGTAAGGATGCAGCTGGTCTCAAACTCAGGTACCTACATAACATATTTATTTTATATGTTGAAGACAGAGGGGAGGGTCAAAAGGAGAGTAGGAAGAATGTAAGTGAATTGACTATTGCCTGCTTCGCTTAAAGGCATTCAATTTAAACAAAAGAAACTGAAAAACTGTTAGCTAAACAAACCTTTGGAAGAACTGGGTTGTGACTGTGGGTGGTTCCTGACAGTTTATAACATTGAGTCGTTCACCTTGTTATTTACAATCTGATCTGTGCTTGTGGTTGTTATAAGCCTGTTCTTAGAACTTGGGGCAGAAGAGTGTATCTCACACTGTTATTATTTTTTTTTCTTTCACAACCAAGAACTTTCCTTCTGTCATTGATTTACCTAGCAGATAACTTTATGGATTTCTCCTCCTTCATCTGCCATGGGACTTTGTTTGGTTATCTCTTCTTTACATTTCATACAACTTGCATTCAGCAACTTTTTTTATGGGGGGGGACAGGGTCTCACTCTGGTGCCCAGGCTGGGGAGCAGTGATGTGTGATCTTGCCTCATTGCAACCTCTGCTTCACAGGCTCAAGTGATCCTCCCAACCCAACCTCCTGAGTAGCTGGGACTACAGTGCCTGCCACCATGCCCAGCTAATTTTTGTATCTTTTTTTTTTTTTTTTGTAGAGAAGGGGTTTCACCGTGTTGCCCAGGCATGTCTTGAACTCCTGTGCTCTAGTGATCTGCCCACCTTCGCCAAAGATGGCCACATTTGCGAATATGTTACCTTACGTGGCAAAACGGACTTTGGAGATGAGATTAAGGGATTTTGAGATGAAGAGATTATCTAGGATTATCTGAGTGGGTGCAGTATAATCATGAGGATCCTTAAAAGGTAGAGAGGCAGAAGAGATCAGAGAAAATTTGACAGTGGAAGCAGGGTTGGAGTGATGCAATGTGAAATGGACTCAACCCATATTTGCTAGTTTTGATGATGGAAGAAGGGGACCCTAAGCCAAGGAAAGCAGGCGGCTTCTAAGAAGCTGAAAAGGTAGGGAAGTAGATTTTTTCCCCTCAATAGCTCCCAGAAAGTATTGAAGCCCCACCAGCACTTTGGTTTAGCTTATTGAGACCTATGATCGACTTCTGACCTGCACACCTATAAAATACATTTGCGTTATTTTATGCCTTTGAATTTGTGATAATTTGTTACAGGAGTGTATTAGTTTGCTAGGGCTGCCATGACAAAGTACCACAAACCAGGTGGCTTGAACAGCAGAAATGAATTGTCTCACAGTTCTGGAGGCTAAAAGTCCAAGATCAAGGTGTCTCCAGGGTTGGTTCCTTTTGAAGAATGTGAGGAAGAATCTGTTCCATGTCTTTCTCCTAGCTTCTGGTGGTTTCCTGGCAGTCGTTGGCTTGTAGATGCATCACCCTGATCTCTTTCTTCATCTTCACATGACATTCTCCCTGTGTGTTGACAATTTCCCTGTACCTGTCTGTCTTCGTTTCCAAATTTTCTAATCTTCTAAGGAACTGGATTAGGGTTCACCCTGATTAGTCCTGTAGAGACCTTATTTCCTAATAAGGTCACATTCTGAGGTACTGAGGATTAGGAGTCAACATTTTTTTTTTGGGCGATACAATTCAACCCATACAAGTAGCAACAGAAAACTAAAGCTATGTAAAGTTGAATTGTTTTTCAAAATGGATGCTGAATATAAATTGATGCATTTATATTTTTGCTAACAATGAGTAAGAATGCCCCTGGATCCACATTCTTACCAACCAGTGCTTCCTATTTACTGACTTAAGTTTTTCTAGTCTAGTGGGTATGAAATTTATTTCTTTGTGATTTTAATTTGCATTTTTCTAATTTCTAATAAGATTGAGTTTTAAAAAATATTTTTATGACCTGTGTTTCTTATTCAGGGATTACTTGCTCATGTCTTTTTAACATTGGGTAGTTTGTTTTCTCATAATGTGTGTTGTCTCGTGCTCTTTATATATGTGGACACAAATCCTTTATTAGTTATTTGGATTGCAGATACCTTCTAGTTTTAATGGTGCTTTTGATAGAAGTTCTTAATTTTAATATTGTCACACTTATCAGTCTTTTCCTCTAATGATAAGACTCTGTGTGTCTTATTTATATACAAAACTCTTCACCACTGGAAGTTGTAAGATAGACTCCTATGTTGTCTTAAACATTTTTTTCATTTAGGTTATTTTTTCTCTCTTTTAAATTTGTAAATTAACAATATATAATTGTGTATATTTATGGGGAACAAAGTTATATTATGATTTGTGAATATAACATGAAATAATAAAAAACCCTCCTATATTGTCTTTTTAAAAGTTTAAGGTTTGACATTGTTTTCATCCACCTAGAATTGATTTATAGGTATGATGTGGTATAGAGATTCAATCTCATTTTTTATCCATATGGATATCCAGTCATGCCAATACAATGTGTTAAAAAGTTTGTTTATTCTCCATTCATCAGTGCTTACTCTGTCCTATATCAAATTTCAATATATGTATGACTGTGTCTGGGCTCTATTATGTTTGATTTGCTAGTTTATGCATCCTGTGTTAATTCCACA
Organism: Cheracebus regulus; assembly: GCA_963574635.1. Classification (NCBI taxonomy): domain Eukaryota; kingdom Metazoa; phylum Chordata; class Mammalia; order Primates; family Pitheciidae; genus Cheracebus; species Cheracebus regulus. The sequence continues at coordinate 19,571 of CAUYQU010006074.1, forward strand.
CTGTCTTAATTTTAATAGCTTTCTAATAAGACTTAATTTCCAGTAAGTCCCTAATCTTATCCTTCTTCAACAGCATATTGGCTAACTTTGGATCTTTGTTCTCAATATATATTTTATAATAAGCTTGTCAAGTTTCACAAAAATTTCTGTTGGGAATCTGATTGAAATTGCATTAAAATTTGTGAACAATTTAGAGGAGAATTGCTTTTGATTGAAATTTTTAAGTTGTGCTTTTCTGGGAATTTATTTAATGTCACAAAAAATTATTTTCATAGTTCATAGTATCTTTTCATTATCCATTTAAGTCCTTCAGTCTCTGCATTTACATTTATTTCCTCTTTTTCATTCCTCATATCATTTGTATCTTTTCTATTAATCAGTTGCTCCATAGTATGCTGTTTCTTAATCTTTTCAAAAAATGGATTGGTGCTTATTTTCTGTTGTTTATTTCAGCTCTTACCTTTTTTCTTTCCTTTTTTTTTTCCTTTATTTGAGTTTGCTTTCTTGTTCTTTTTCAAACTTTGTAAGTGGGATGCTAAGCTTATTAATTTTGAGTCTTTTCCAGTGTATGCATTTAAGACTATACATATCCTTCTAAATATTGCTTTGGTTTAATTGCACAAGTTTTGATGTGTGGTATTGTTACTGTTCAACCTTCTAAGCATTATTTAATTTTTGTTTTGATTTCTCTTTTGACTGGTGAATTGTTTTGAAAATGATTTCTGATCATTTATAGTTTTCTATTATTTTATTGTTGTTGTTGATTTCTGATTTAATTTTTTAGCGGGTAAAGAATGTACCCCAGCGTATCATTCATTTTCATAAGTGTTCTATGTGCTTGAAGAAAATATATATACATTCTTTTACTGTTAGGTACAATGTTTGTTAGCTGTCTGGTAGATAAAGGTTATTGAATGTCCTTGTTACATCTTTTATATTCTTTTTATCTTGACTCATCAGTAACTGGGGAGGTTATTAAGATCTCACTTTGCTGGTGGATCTGTCAGTTTCCCACTATAGTTTGTAATTTTTTTGGTGTTTGTGAACTGAATAAGCTGCTTAGATTCTCTACCAGAAATGCCAATATCAGTGGTAAAAGTAATACAAGCAATAAAGAAATGTAATCTAGGATCAGAAAAGAGGGATTATTATAAAATTTCATAATTACTGAGTGCTCATTATATGCTAGTCTCAACAACTCCTGAAGTAATTAATGGGACTCTAATTTGCAGCTAAAAACTAAGGTACGAAGGTGAATTAACCCCAAATACCTTACCTAGTACATGGAAATATATAATATGTTAAATGCCATTTTTTAACATAACAAGCCTTTAAGAACTCTCCCAGTTGGAAAAACTAAACCACAGGTTAAAACATTTAAAAATGTCTTTTGAAAGGAATTACCGAATTGGCACAAAATTAAAAAAAAAACCTCAGATCCCCAAAAAGGAAATGAAAGTGGGGATCCTGAGAAGTAAGCAGACACTAAAGTCAGCTTTCACCTGAGTTTCTGAGTATCTTTAGAGACCTTGAACATTTGTGTGTGCTTTGTTTGCGTGGCTGATCTCAAAAGATAAAGCCTATGGTTTGTTCAAAGTGAGAAATCTAGTAGGAAACCTCTGCATAAAGCTGAGACCCCTAAAGTGCTAACACCCCCAAAGTTACAGTGAATGAAAAATAAATATGGCCATGGAGATGGGATGTCTATTTTAGTTGACCTTGGCAGAGAAAGAGAGTAAGAGCTGAAATAAATTTCACCTAAGAATGTATAAACACAAGACAAGAAGGCTCTCACATATTTTTTGTTGTGGGAAAATATACATAACATAAAATTTACCATCTTAACCATTTTAAGTATACAGTTCTGTGCACTAAGTACATCTGCATTGTACAAACATCACCATAATCCATTTCCAAAACTTTTTTCATCTTCCCAACATGAAACTCCATTCCTATTAAACAGTAACTGCTTTCCTTCTCCCAGTCACCTAGAAACCACCATTATACTTTCTGTCTTTAGGAATTTGACTACTGTAGGCACCACATAAAAATGGAATCATACAATGTTTGCCCTTTTACGAGTAGCTTATTTTACTTAGCATAGTGTCTTCAAGGTTTATCCACATTTTAATATGTGACAGAATATTCTTTTTTTAATGGCTAAATAATATTCTATTATATGTTTATACCCCATTTTCTTTATCCATTTATCTGCTGATGGATATTTGGGTTGCTGCCTTTTGGCTATTGTGAATGAACATGGGAGTTTAAGTCTCTGCTTTTACTTCTTTTGGGTGTATGCCCAGAAGTAGATTTGTTGAAAAATATGGTAATTCTATTTTTAATATCTTCAGGAGCCATTATACTGTTTTCTACAAGCAGCTGCAACAGTTTACATTCCTACCAGCAATGCACAAAGATTCTGTTTCTCTAGATCCTTGCCAGCACTATTTATTTATTTATTTTTGTGATAGTAGTTGATTTGGTTTGGCTGTGTCCCCACCCAAATCTCATCATGTATTTTAGTACCCATAATCCCCATGTATTGTGGGAGGGACCTGGTGGGAGGTAATTGAATCATGGGGCGGTTACCCTCATGCTGTTTTCATGATATCGAGTGAGTTCTTATGAGATCTGATGGTTTTATAAGGAGCTTTCCCTTGTTTGCTTGGCACTTCTCTCTCCTGCCGCCATGTGAAGAGGGAAGTGTTTGCTTCCGCTTTTGTCATGATTACAAGTTTCCTGAGGCCTCCCTAGCTATGTGGAACTGTGAATCAAACCTCTTTTCTTTATAAATTACCCAGTCTTGGGTATGCCCTTCTAACAGTGTGAGAATGAACAATACAGTAGCCATCCTAATTGGTATAAAAATGGTATCTCATAATGGTATTTCATTGTGGTTTTGATTTGCATTTCTCGAATGATTAGTGATATTGAGCATCTTTTTATGTGCCTTTTGGCCATTTGTATATCTTCTTTAGAGAGATTTCTATTCAAGTCTCTTGCCCATGTTTTAATTGAATTGCTTGTCTATGGTTGTTTATTCTTATTGTTGTAGGGGTTGTTGATATATTTCTGAATATTAATTCCTTATCAGATGATTTATAAAAACTGTCTCCCATTCTTTGGGTTGACTTTCATTTTATTGATAGTATCCATTGATGTGCAAAAGTTTTCTATTTTGATGAAGTTTAATTTATCTATTTTTTCTTTTGTTGCCTGTGATTTGGGTGTTGTATGAAAGAAATCATTGCAAATTCATGCAATGAAGCTTTCTCTCTGTGTTTTCTTTGAAGAGTTTTATAAAAGTTTTAGTTCTAATGTTTAGGTCTTTGATCCATTTTGAGTTAATTTTTGTATACAGGGTAAGGTGGTGGTCCAACTTTATTCTTTTGCCTGTGGATATTCAGTTTTTCTAAGAGCATTTGTTGAAAAAACTGTTCTTTTAATAATCTGTCAACAAAATGTTGGCTTCCTTCTTGAAAATTATTTGACAGTTCATGGGAGGATTTATTTCTAGGCTCTCTCTTCTATGTCATTGGTCTATATGTCTGTGTTTATGTCAGTACCACACTGTTTTGATTATTATATATTTTAGTAAGTTTTGAAATCAGAGAGTGTGAGACTTCAAACTTTGCTCTTTTTCAAGATTGTTTTGGCTGTTTGAGTGTCCTTTGAGATTCCATATGAATTTTAGGATGGATTTTTCTGTTTCTGCAAAAAACATATTGGGGTTTATTTTTATTTTTATTATTATAAAAAACATGAAATTTACTCTGTTATTCATTTTTAGGTGTACAGTTCAGGAGTGTTAAGTACATTCACATTGTTGTGAAAAAAAATCTCCCTTTCTTTTTCATCTTCAGAACTGACATTCTATACTCATTAAATAACAATTCTGGTTCCCCTGTTCCCTGGTAATCACCATTCAACTTTATGTTTTAATGAATTTGATGACTTTAGATACCATCTATAAGTGGAATCATATGGTATTTTTTTGTGAATTGCTTATTTCACTTAGTATAATCATCTTTGGGATTTTGATAGGGATTGCCTTGAATCTGTAGATTGCTTTGAGTAGCACTATCATCTTAACAATATTAGGTGTTCTAATCCATGAAAATGGGACACCTTTTGATTTATTTGTATATTAATTTCTTTCACCAACATTTCTTAGTTTTCAGTGTATGAGTCTTTCACCTCCAAGGTTAAGTTTATTCCTAAGCATTTTATTATTTTCAATGCGGTTGTAAATGGAATTGTTTTCTTAATTTCCTTTTTGAATTATTCATAGTGTATAACTGCATGCAACTGATTTGTATGTATTGATTTTTATATACTGCAGGTTTGCTGATTTGTCTGTTCCAATAGTTTTTTTTGTGGAATTATCAGGGTCTTCACTTAATTTTTGATCTAAATTAGTGCTGCATATGTAGACTGAGAAACCTCAAGTAAAAAATTTAAATTGGTCTCAAATTGGTAATGCTCTAAGGCAATGGTTAGAAGCAAATTCAGATTCTCCAAGGCCTCAAATAACTCCTACAGATAAAATTCCAAAGAAATTGAGCAGTGCCTAGTCAAAAATCCACAAATCAGGCAAGGAAAAAAGGCACTATGAATAAGAACCTAAGAAACAGTACACAGCAAAAACACATCCACAAAAGCTTTAGATTATATAAAAATATAAAAACACATTTAATATGCTTAAAGAAACAAAATAGAAACCTGAAAAAATGATTGGGGGACAGGTGATTAAAAAACTGTCACTGGCCAAGTGTGGTGGTTTATGCCTGTAATCCCAGCACTTTGGGAGGCTGAGGTGGGTGGATGGCTTTAATCCAGAAGTTCAAGATCAGCCGGGGCAACATGGCAAAACCCTGTCTCTACAAGAAACAAAACATTATCTGGGCATGGCAGTGAGCGCCTATAGTCGCAACTACTTGGGAGGCTAATGTGGGAGCATCACCTGAGCTGGGGAGGTCGAGGCTGCAATGAGCTCTGATTGTACCACTGTACTGCTGCCTGAGTGACAGAGTGATACTCTCTCAAAAAAACACCCCCAAACCCCAAAACAAAACAAATAGTCATATAGGTCAAAAGAATTGGAGAATAAGAAGTAAAGTATAACTTGGACTTTATTGAAGTTCCAAAAGGGATAATAAAATGAAGAAGAAGAAATATTTGAAAAGATAATGGCTGTAAAATAGCATTTTATAAAACTGATGAAAAATGTCAAGTTTTTGTCCAGAAAGCTCACTGAATCTCAAGCAGAATAAATTAAAAGAAACCCATACATTACTGCAAAACTGCAGAACCTTGAAGAAAAAGATAACTACGAAAAGAAGTAAGAAAAGATAAATTACCTTCCAAAGAATGAATGACAGTTATACTGAAAGGTGACTTACCAGTTACCACAGTGGAATCCATAAAGCAGTGGAATATCATCCGACAGGTGCTGAGAGAAAATAACTGTCAAACTAGAAATCAGTGTCCTGCAAAACTATCTCCTTAGGAAAAGTGTGAGCTAAAACCATTTCAGACAAGCAAAAATTGAGGGAGTTTTCACCACTGAAAGTACATACTCAGACAGAAGAAATGAATGAGATTAAGAAGGTATACTCATGATAAATACAGGTAAAACTAAACAATCACTGATATAGACATTACTAACAATGCCTTGTAAGAGAACAGACTGGAACTAAAGTACTAAAAAACAACAGCATTTACATTGGAAAGAAAAATTAGAAAAGTATGTTAAAAAGGGAGGGCTAGGGGAGGGTTAAGAATTTGACTTTAAATCTTGTTTATACACACACACACACACACACACACACACAAACACAAACACAAACACACACAGCTAGTACAACTACTGAGAGAATAGATACTGAGTGTATAGCTTCCAAACAGAGGTGACCAAAGAATTGAGGGAAAAAAGGAGAATAAATAATTAATATAAGAGGAAAAGGAGGTCAAAAAAGGAAACTAGCAAACAGGACAAATATTTAAAGCATGTAAAAAGATAATAGAAATAAATCTAAATACTACCACTAATCACAATAAATATAGAAACAAAAGCTCAAGTTAAAAGAAGGTAAAGATTGTCCACTTGGATTTTTTAAAAATCTGACTATAAACTCTTTGCAAACATAAGAATTTATTAAGGTTGAAAATAAAAGAATGGAAAAAGGACACAAGACACTATAATAAAACTGGAAAATATTAATATCAGAAAAACTGGGAAAATGCTAGAGAAAAAGATGATCATTATGTCATTTTAAAACACTGAATTCACCAAGAAGATAAAATTTAAATTTGTAGATACCTAATAACATAAATATCTATGTCTCTCTATGTACATGCACATACATATATACATACACATATATAATTGATAGCTATTTCCAAATTCACCTACAGTAGAAAGCATTCCTTTTGTATATTATTTTATCTATACCTTTAATTCATTCCTATCAGATTAATATACTTTTATTATACTGTCTTAATTACCCTCTCAATTGTTAACCCCCTTTTTGAGCATTGCAGTGGGCTAGGTGCTGTGGGGGAAATATAAAGATAAGATATGGTTCTATCACTAGGGAGTTTATATCTAGTAAAGTCAGATGTGTAAACTAGCTCACTGTGAGACACAATTGTGTAATTGCTGTGTTCCAATCAGAGTATCTCACTGTGGAAGGCATAAGAGTGATCGATTTTGGTGGGGAGTGTATTAGAAGTCTTCATAGAGGAGGTATTTGAAAGATATATTGTATAAGTCTTGATTAAGTAGAGACAGGCATTAAGACTGGTAAACCATCTGATGGTAAAGAAAGTTCATGACTTTGTTGTGGAAATCAGAACAGAAAGCTAGTAAAGTAAGGAGTATAGAGTTAGTGTGGAAATGTTACTGGAAGACACTGGAAGAGTGGTTGAGAATAATGTATGGAAGATATTGAGTGCCATCCTAAACTTTTTGGTTGATTCAGTAGAAAATGTTGGAAGATTTTTCAGAAGAGAAGAGACATTTTCTTTATTTAGTTTAGAGAGATTATTGACAATGGGAAAAGTAGATCAGATAATGAAGATATTGGGAGCAGGGAGCCCATTATAACCATTCATATGAGAGACTGAGAACAATGGGAGTGGAAAAGCCCTTGTGTTTGGAAAAAAGGAGGTATGAAGATTTTCAAAGTCTTAGTGTCCAAAAGTTTAGTGGTGTCATTAGCTAAGGTAGGGAACACTGGAAGAGGAGCTGGTTTGGAAGAAATGATAAAGAGCTTGACTTTACTGATTAATGCATGTTCCAATTTTCACATGTGAATGCTTGGTATCTCTTTTACGTCTCTAAATGGGATGTAAACTCCCTGAGTATAAGAACTAAGCATTCCTGTTTTGTATTTCTCATTGACATTTTCAAGTTCACAATGGATATCTGTTATTATATTTACTCTTATTGTGGTTTCTTATAATAGTTCCATGTTAACCTTGAGTGAAGGAAAGAACTGTGGGTAGAGATGAATCCCAATTTCCTACTGTCTTTGGTATTCTCATTAATAGTCAACTATTGCACAGTGGTGAAGCTAGATTGTTTGAGTTTAAATGTCATCTCTGCCACTTATAGAATGTTGGACAAGTTGTTTAACTTCTCTGTTACCCCAGTTTCTCTGTGTATAAATTAAAGATAATAACAGTATCTATCTTATTGAAGTGAAATAGATGTGATACAAAACATTGTGTGGATTAAATGAGTTAACCTGTACGTTCTTGGAATAGTATCTGGCACCTAAAAAGTTTTCAACAGGTTAGTTGTTATTGCTGTTATTAATAGTTGAAATTCTCATCCTCAAATTACTTAATAGTTTATGCCAATTTACTCTAAATCAATGGTAAAGCTAGTTGGAATTTAGATCTATGAGACAATCCTTTTTTATCGTCTTGATACTTCTTTTGGAACTGGTATTAAGCAAGAAAGCAAATCCTTTCCATAAGGGATCGTATAGGGGAAATTCTTTCAGCAGTGGTCAGTATTTAGAACAACAAAGAAAAGATACAAGGAATAATTTAAAAAGTGATTAAAAGGTGGGTAATTTGGATTTATTTTCTTTCAAAGTTTCAGAGTTAAAGATTAAGAACCTTTGATCTTCTAAAAGAAAAATGTGTCAGCTACCATAATCATAATTTACTGCCCCATAAGCTTTCTGTTCCAGTTTGTCACTTTGAAATTGGTAGTACACTGGAAAGTCAAACAAATGTCTTTACCCATAATTCTTCCTTCACAGTTCACTGTCTGTTAAATATGTTGATAACTATGCAGCACCTCCCCAGGAATGGTTAAGAGGGAGATAAGAGATATGGAAACAGAAAGAAGAGAAACTGTGTGTAAAAAAGTGACTCTTCCAACCCTCTTCCTCACTCCAGCCCATATTAGTCACTTTGCTTTACTGCTTCAATGTGATGCTTTGTTCCACTTTTCAGAAAAAGTCTTCCGAAGAGCTTCTACCAGTTAGATGATAATGTTTCAAAGCAGACAAAAATAAATACGGATAGGAATTTTTACTAATATATGGGGAAATATTTTTTCTTTAGGGGAAAATACCTATATACACATGACTAAATATGAGTATTTATCATTATGTAAGTCATTATTTGTATTTGTTGTAAAAATAAGCAGCATGTAGAAATAACTTTAATATCTGAAAATTTATTGCTTCAGCAACATTCTGCTAGGAGCTATGAGGGCTAGAAAAAAGAGTCATATAATGTCATTACTTTTAGGAGTTTAATATGAGATAAAAAGAAAAGATTTTATTTTAAATAATAATTTAAAAAGGCAGTATAATATTGTAGTGTTTGAGAGTTCTCAAAAAATAACATCCAAATTTCAAGAGGGGAGTGACAGACAAGATATCAGAATACTACCTTTATTCCTGAGAAAGCTGTTATTGGAGGGCATGGCTTGTATCTGCAGACAGTTTTGCTTTCTGATACTGAATCTCAGAGTTAAACAGACTTACCTGCTCATTAGCAGAATAGGACCAGGAACATCTTCCCTGTTTGCCTGGAGAGCCTATGCATGGAGAAGTGTTGGAGAACTTCTGCTTCCATCTAGTGGGTAGGCTTCCAAGAGTAAAAAGCAAGGGGTAGAATTATGCTTACATGATTCTTGCATCTAAACTTACCTGTCAGGTAAGTTGCTATTCTCCTTCTAGGGGATAAATAAGTGAGAGGGTAGAAAGAGTCCAAAAATATTTAGGGACAGTTCTTCCTCATAGAAGCCATAGGATTGAGAAAAAGGCATTGCCTCTTTCAATGTGGTAATAGAAAAAGCTATTTCAAATTCTGACATCTTTTAGACAACACATATTTTAATTTTTGCATGTCACCTATCTTGCAACTATTGCACCTACATAGTTGTGTGGAATGTATATAATTTAAAAACTGGAGAGAGATCCAAGATGGCCGACCACTAGCAGCTCAGGATTGCAGCTCCCAGTAAAAGCACAGAAAGCCAGTGTGGCGCAGGATGCCACACTTACTGATAAATTTTTGCTGCCCACGGACCAGGACATTCCCAGCGGAGGAGTCCCACGGGTCACCAGCGTGACCCTTTTGGCTGGTGCGGCTTTTTTGCCGGCGCCTCAACTCGGCGGCTCTTGTTGTGGAGTAAAAGGGACTGAGTCTCCTTTTGGATGATGTTTGGAGCTCTGTGAAGGCAGAGCAGTCCATCCAGCTGATTGAAAAAAAGGCTGAAGAGGGAAGTCAGACCGGAGACCGCCGGGTAGAAAAGCACCACGAATTTCAACACTGCTGTTTTAGCTAGCATCATGGGTCACCGCAGTGAAAATTACGTAGATTCCGGAGCTGAGAATTAACAAGCTGGACGTCCACTCAGAGACCTAAGTTGAAAGTTGGTAATTAAAAAGACGACAGATGGATAAAACCATAAAGATACCAAGAAGCCACTGTAAAAAAACTGAGAATACTCAAAATCAGAAAGTTTCTTCTTCTACAGAGGACGCTGGTTCCTCATCAGTAATGGAATAAGACTTGATGGAAAACGAGTGTGAAGAATCATCAGAATTAGGCTTCAGAAGGTGGATAATAAGAAACTTCTGTGAGCTAAAAGAATATGTTCTAAACCAATGCAAAGAAACTAATAACTTTGAAAAAAGGTTTGACTAAATGCTAACGAGAATGGACAATTTAGAGAAGAACATAAACGAATTAATGGGGCGGAAAAACACAATACGAGAAATCCATGAAGTATGCACAAGTTTTAACAGTCGAATTGATCAAGTAGAAGAAAGGATATTAGAGTTCGAAGACCAACTTAATGAAATGAAACGAGAAGACAAGATCAGAGAAAAAAGCGTAAAAAGGAATGAACAAAATCTCCAAGAAATATGGGACTATGTGAAAAGACCTAATTTACGCTTAATAGGTATATCTGAAAGTGACGAAGAGAATGAATCCAAGTTGGAAAATATTTTCAGAATATTATCCAGGAAAATTTTCCTAAACTAGCAAGGTGTGACAATACTCAACTCCAGGCAATACAGAGAACCCCACAAAGATATTCCTCAAGAAGACAACCCCAAGACACGTAATTGTCAGATTTACTTGGATTGAAATAAAGGAGAAAATAATAAGGGCAGCCAGAGAGAAAGGCCAGGTTACCCATAAAGGGAAGCCTATCAGACTGACAGCAGATCTCTCAGTAGAAACTCTACAAGCCAGAAGAGAGTGGGGGTTAATATTTAACATCCTTAAAGAAAAAAACTTTAAACCCAGAATCGCATATCCAGCCAAACTAAGTTTTATGTGTGATGGAAAAATAAAATTTTTTGCGAACAAGCAAGAACTCAGAGACTTCATTACCACCAGGCCTGTTTTGCAACAACTTCTGAAAGAAGCACTATATACAGAAACGAACAACCAGTATCAGTTATCCTAAAAACTTACCAAAAAGTAAAGAATATTAAAACAATGAAGAATTTATATCAACTAATGGGCAAACAGCTAGTTAGCCTTAAATAACAGAATTCACATATATCAATATTAAGCCTAAACTTAAAGGGATTAAATGCCCCAATCAAAACATACAGTTAGACAAACTGAATAAAAAGTTAAAACCCATCGGTACACTGTATTCAGACCTTTCTTATAGGCAAGGACACACAAAGGGATGGAGGTAGATCTACCAACCTAATGGAGAGGAGAAAACAAAACAAAACCAAAAAAAACTGGATTTGAACTCAGACTTAGAACAGGCAAATTTAATAAATATTTACAGAACCTACCACCCCATATCCACAAAACATATATTTTTTTCAATATTATATCATACCTATTCTAAAAGTGATCACATAATAAGAAATAAATCACTTTTTAGTAATTGCATAAGCATCACAGATTTAAATGAAATCCTGAGCAATAGAGCAAGATTCTCATTCTCTCTCCCTCTTTCCTTTTCTTTTATTCTACTTCTTTCTCTTAAAAAAAAAAAAAAAAAAAAAAAAACTTCCCCTCTCTCTCTTTCTCTCTTTTATTCTTCAAAAAAAAAAAAAACTAAGACACACACACACACCAAAAAAAACCTAAAACACCAACACACATATTAGCCCAGGTCTGCGCAGGGTTAGGATCGTCAATACCACTGTCTTTCACCTCTACATCTTGTCCCACTGCAAGGTCCTTCAGGGCAATAACAGGCATCTCCTATAGTAACAATGCCTTCTTCTGGAAAACCTCCTGAAAGATCTGCCTGAGGCTGTTTTTAAAACTTTTTTAAAAAGTTTTACTGTCTTTTTTAATAAGTAGAAGGAGTACACTCTAAAATAATGATGAAAAGTATAGTATAGTAAATCCATAAAGCAGTAATATAGTCATTTATTACCATTCTCAAGTACTGTTTACTACACATAAGCAGTATGTGCTGTATTTTTATACAACTGGCGGCACAGTAGTTTGTTTACACCAGCATCACCACAAACATGAGTAAAGTATTGCGTCAGACAGCTACAAGGTCACTAGGCAAAAGGAATTTTTTAGCTCTATTATAATCTTAAGGGACCACTGCTGTATACACGATCCACTGTTGGCTCAAACATTTTATGCAGTGAATGACTATACTCAATTTTATAACCAGTATGATCATAATTATGTAAATATTTGTCATATATACATAAAGACTAGAAAGAAATATGAAAATGTTTACCTTTGGCTCATGTATTTATAAATCACATTTTATACATTCGTATATTTTCCAAGCCTTCTAAGAACAGAATCTTTGTACAGATTTAAAAGTTCTAATAAGTGTTATTATTATTTTTTAATTTCTACCCAATGTTTCGTCCTGCAGGAATTATTCTCTGACCACTCCAAGGGGACTTGAAAGCCCCTCCTCAGTGTTCCCCTAGTATCTGATAGTATCCTTTACCATTCACTAAGCACACTGGATTTACACTGTTTGCTTATCTAACTCCCAAGCTCTTCGAAGGAAGAGACTGATTCCTTAATCTCTGAATTCCCAGGCCTATGTGCACACACGAAAGCACTCCTAAGGTCTGTGGACTAGATGAAGAAATCAGATGAGTAGGAGTATGCAAACTCAGGCATTCCTATTCCAAACCCAGTCGCATTCCAATCCCTGTGACAAAAGGGATCCAAGATTTCCTCCACTGATGACTGCGGCCTGGGGACTGGGAAGTGCTGTATATAAGAAGATCTTGAAGAGCTGTCCACTTGAATGGTCAGCACCAGGGCTGCAGGGAAAGCAACAGCTGAAATCCAAGTTAGGTTTTCCTGGCAACAGCCAAGATTAGTCAGATGTGGCACTTGGAGGATTCCCCAGGTCTGCTCATTCCTTTGGGATCACTCATTCTTCCAAGGCCTCCCCTGGGAACAAAGGAAAACCCCAGAGTTTGGGACTGGGCTCTTTTCCACCAACAGCTGCTAGTAGCTTGTATTTAACCCTAAGTCACAATTCAAATAAAAGGAGGCGGGGGAGGGGCGAGGAGTAGGTAAGCATCCCCTAGGAAACACTTAGGTTTTTCTCTAAATTTATTCCAGAAAATTCTTCCAAAGGACTTTTAAGGACCACAGCATAATGCCTTGGAAACTTAGTTTTAAACTTTTTTTTTTTTTTTTTTTTTTTGAGACAGAGTCTCACTCTGACGCCCAGGCTGGAGTTAAGTGGCATGATCTCGCCTCACTGCAACCTCCGTCTCCCGGGTTCAAGCGATTCGCATGTCTCAGTCTCCTGGGATAACAGGAGCGCACCATCTTTCCCGACTACTTGCTGTAGCAGTAGAGACGAGGTTTCACCATTTTGGCCAGGCTGGTCTCGAACTCCTGACCTCAAGTGATCTGCCCGCCCTTGGCCTCCCAAAGTGTTGGGATTACAGGCGTGAGCCACCACGCCCAGCCAGTTTTTAACATTAGCCACACTGAAACTGAACTATTGGTCAAGTGAAGCCACACAAAGAGCAGTAAATCCCCTGTTCAACGGAGGGTTTGTGACGCCCCTGGGTGCTGACAAGCCAAACCACACCCTCCCTCTGGCACCTCGAGGGCCCGGCAGGGCGGGGAGCCCGGCTGCTGGGGAGGTGCTGCCCCCCACCCCCCGGGCGCAGGCGGCCGAGACCCCCGGATGGACCTCCTAGGCCTAATCTGAAAACAACCAAATCCTAGTGCCTCTGAGTTCGATAGGACTCCACGTGCCACCCCCTGCAAGGTCATCCAGAAAATAACCTAGACCCGTAGGTGCCCACAGAGCCGGTACCTCTGGTTCTGCGCCAGCGTGCCCCACCCGCAGGACGGCCAGGTTCTTTGATTTGTACAGTCACCCACTTTCTAAAACCAAACCCGAGAGGAAGGGCAGGCCCAGGGTGGGGATGCGCTGAAATATTCGAGAGCGGGACGTTCCTACTGAAGAGAAGTTTACAAGAAAGCTCTGTCTGGGGCGGGCGAGGCCGCAGCGAGGCGGGTCCGGGAGCGAGAGCAGGGCGTGGGCCGCGCGCCCGGGGTCGGGGGAGTCCGGGGCAGGAAGAGAGGGAGGAGACGGCTGGGGAGCGCCCGCCGCGCGCCAGCCAGGCTCCTCCCGCGCCCGCGCCGCCGCCCTCTCCGTCTCCCTGTCCCCACCCGCCGCACGTACTAAGGCAGGCTCACAGCCCGCTGCACTCGCTTCGCCGCCCCGCGTCTAGCTCGCCCAGCGTCCGCCGCGCCTCGGCCAAGGTGAGCGCCGCCCGGCCCACGTGCCCTTCCCGGATCGTCCCCAGCCCCCGACCTGCCGCCCGGGGTAGCGCTCGCACTTGGCTTCGCGGGGCGTCCCGGGCACCGCTGGGCCCGGACGGGGAGCGGCCGGTGGGAATCCGCTGCTCGGTGCTCCGGGCCGCACCCAGACGAGGCCAGCAGCGCCCCTCCCCGGCCCGAGCGCGACGGCCCCCAGACCCAGGCGGACCGGAGGAGGTGACACTTGTCCTTTACGTGGGGACTGTGGTGTTGCTGCCCCTGGACCTCCTCCCTCCTCTGTTTGTTTGCCTTGCTTTACTCCCACCTTTCCTGCTTTCCCACTCGTCTCTCGGGTTACCGAACGAACCCCTCCTGCTCGCCCCTGCCCTGGCTGGCGTGTTTCTTGGTGGGTTCTGCCCGTGGGCCAACCTTGGTTTGCCTGTTCGTAGCCTCCACCCGGCTGGACAGCCCGAGCAGGCGCGGGTAGGACGAGTAGGGAGCTGGGGACGTCCCTTCCTAAGGAGTACCGCTTAAGCCCTCGGCCAAACGGGCGTTTCACGTTGGGGCTTCCTGTTGTCAGCTCGACGGGAAGGGTCTTCCTGTTGAGGGAGGGAGGTCCACTTGTTTTCTTTCTAAAGCGGTTTGGCTGGGGGCGCGGTGTGAAGCGGTTTCTGTACTGAAAGGTTCCCTAGCTAACTTAATAAGTGGAACCAGAAAGAGATGGAGGAAGAGCAGGCTATGATGAAGGATCTTCCAATCCTAGATTAATTTGGCCTGGTGCAGTGAGACAGACTGGCCATTGGTACTTGGTTCACCACCTGCGCTTGGGCCGAAGGAATGGCGCTGCCCCTAGCTGTGGATACTGCTGCCCTGTCCAGCCTCAGTGCGGCTCTGCCTAAGTGAAACCAGGAGCTCTGCCTTGCTGGCTGGCGGTGGAATGCAGACCGCTCCAAGCCAGGCCAGCACAGGGGAGCCCTGAGCTAGACTCTGGGATGCATTAAGCCCACCCTGCTTTCTGCCCCCAGCCAGTTCTGTCCCTGCGGGAGCTTCTGCAGGGCGTGGTTAGCACAGAGGGCTCCAAGATTCTCCTAGTGGTCTGAGGCCTGTGACTCAGCTGTGAGACCATGTGGGTGTGGCTGGTTGCAGATACTCTCTGTGGATGGTTTGGACAGAACACTCCCTGAAGGAAAAGAGGAACTGTGCCATCTCACAGGGCATTTTCCAAGAGGAAGTGAGTCACACCTGGACTGGCCGCCAGTCTGCAGGAGAGGTTTCTTGACTGAACTGTGGGTAAGGGCAGTAATTAGATCAGTAACCAAGGCCTTGGCAAGACCGCTCTTCATTATCTGCCAGTATGCGCCTGGCACCCTGACTCAGCCTTACTTGGGAGGTTGCCTTTCCCGTTAAGAGGTTTGCAGTTGTTGCAGATATTTTTCCCCAGAAGCTTGAGTTTCAGCCTCCAGGAGTGGAGTTCTACGTTGTGTGCTTTAGGTGAGACCAGGCTCATGGAAACATCCAGTGGGTGATCTTTGCTTCCAACATGTTTCAGCAAATTGTAAAAGATAATGCCAGGGGTTGGAGCGGGAATGAGTTCATATAACTCACTGTGAGTTTCTTCGTGAGCCCTGCCCCCACAGATTCCTATCCGGTTTCTGTTTAATCATCCCTTCCCAATGGTATATTTGTTCCTTCACAGCCAGAGGGTAGTTTCTTCACAGTGGTCCTTGATCACAGTGGTCCTTGAGCCATCATTTGGAGTTTCTTATTTCAGTACTTCCCATCTGTTTTTGGTCTACTGGGCATGAAGCAATTGTTGGGTCTCACTCTGCGTTCTAGGTGATGCTCTTCCTAGCTTTTCTCGGACACACCAAATAGGCCCCTTTCCTCCAGTGTGCCGGCCTCTTGCCAGCCGCCTAAGCAGCCACTCCAGTGGGGTCAGGCCTGGACTGGGTGGAGCTAAGACTGTGTGCCTCCCTGCTTTCTACTGACAGTTCAGAAAAATGTGTCTTTTGTAGAGCACAACCCACTTGATATACCCTTGGACACAGTCCAGTCTTTTAAAGCATAAAGTTGAGAGAAACAATGGAATTCTTTCAGGGTTATAATGTATAAATTAGCACTCAAAGTGCTGAGAAAGCTGGACTAAAATTTTAACATCTTAAGTTTCTCATTTTTCGGGGAACTCAACAAATTTAAGAATCTCACATCAAAAGCAAAAAGAAAGAATTTACTTCTTTTAAACCATTTTCAGAACTTTCTATTCCTTTACTAAATAAGTACCACCCACCCTACCAAAGGATTTAATAGCAGTTGTCACAATAGCTGTGTTGGCTGATTAGGCTGATGCCTGAGCGTTCTTTAAGGAAAAATGGATGTGCTCAGTTAGATTAGAGGAGGTTTCTTTGGACTTCTCCCTGTTGAATTGCCTCTGAAACTTTCCTTTGCTGCCCAAGTCTTTAGTGAGCAAGTTTTATTTGGTAAGAGGTGAGAGAGACAGCCTGGATCCAGATCCATTGCTTCAACTCATTTTTTCTGCATTCCCTTCAGAGATCAAATTCAAGAATGCCTTCTGGGTTCAATTTTTTAAAAATCCAAAATTTCTAAAGCAAAAGGAAGGAAATCTCAAACATATTTTAAGTAACAGATGTTTGTTTTTACCGACACTCTGCCGTTTATTTTCTGGGTGGGCTGTAAGAAAACTAGGGTATGGACGAGATACAGAGAAGCAAAGCAAGTCTGACTCTCACTCTTCAGAAGTGTCCTCTTTGAAACTGCAGCTGGGATCTGGGCACAGGTCCAGAGCAAACATTTGAGATTGTTCAGGAGCAGACACTTTTCTGAGGAAGACTCCTGCTTCCCTGCTACTCTCAGGACAACCAAAATACATTATTATCAATTTCTTACAAATTAATCGAGCAGGCTCTATGAGGGCTCGAGCACTGGCTACTGGGACCCTTGCTCAAGAAATCTGCAATCTGGTGAGGAAAGAAACAGAAACACAAATAACTAGAATTCATGCCAGATGCTTAAAAGTAGTTTCTATTAGCTGGTGAATTCCTCAAAGGCAAGCACCATGGAGAGAACGTGTGTATCTACATGTGTGTGAGTGTATGTGTGTGTGTGTGTGTGAGTGTGAACACCCTCATGCCTAACACCATGTCTGGGACATTCAAAGTAGATGCTCAGAGTAGGAGAACCAAAAATGGGAAATTGAATTCCACCTATGGTAACTAAATTTGTGGGGTCCAGAATTGTTTTCTATAGAGAAAATTATAGAGAGAAAGACGTCTCCGCCTCCCCTCTTAAGACCTGTTGCTCAGGCAGACAAGTAGAGGGCATGTATAGGCATCAGAACAGAATAATTCAATAAAAGGTGAGTGGACGGCGAGGCTGTTACACCCTGTGATGCTCAGCAGTGGGACAGCAGCGCTAGAAAAGCATAAAGTGGAAGATGGGGTGCATGAAAACATGAGAAAACAGCCAAGTGTTAGAAGAGAAGGAGCAAAGTCATGTCATTCTGACCAGACCTGTTCAGCAGGACACGTATTTTTCCTTTTGCGTATGGAATGTGCACTCCTGTGTACTCTACTGTTCCATTCATAGCTGAACCCTTTTGGGGCCCCTTTCATGGTCCTTCCCAGCTCTCACATTGTCCTCCTGAGCTTTGAGCTACAAGGTTTTCAGCCTAGTTCCAGGTAATCACACTTGCACCTCAGCTACTACCCAAGGACTTGTGTGGTTCATTTATGCACCTAACAGTTATAGTGCTCCACGAATAAAAGCAGAATAATTTGTAGTTCTTGGTCAAGAGGAGCTGAAATCTCAGACTGACAAACAAATGGAATGGAATGTTTCAGGTACAAGAGCAAGTTATTGGAGATAGAGAGTGCACTGCTGCCGCTCAGCCTCAGCCCCAAAGCCCTCCTGTGAAAGTGTGTCTACAGGATGCAGGAAGCCCACATCTGAACAGAGCTTGCAGAGTGGCTAGGTGAGGGAGGAAATGCCAGATTGAAGTCCCTGAAGAGCTTCAGTTTCAGCAGCTAACAGTCACTGCTGCAGTCAGCCCTGCCCAGGCAAGCCCCACCCAAGAACGGAGGGCCAGGCAGGGCTGACTCAGTGGCGCAACCAGTGGCTGCACTCCGAGAAGAGCTACATGATTCATCCTCTAGCCAAGAGAACAGAGTTTTAATAGCATTTCCCCCTTTCCTCTGTCTTATTTTAAAGCCAGTATGCAGCTCCTTCTTCAAAACTGAGTTCCTTCTCTGGTGAGTGCCCTCTGGGGCACTGGTTACTGAAGAGACAAGGGCTTCTCCCCTCGTTTTCAATGCTATTTTCACCTCCTGGCTGGCCCTTGCTGTCTCCTTATTGGAGAAGGTCTACAGGACAGATAGGGAGTCAGCTGGCTGCAATATTCACAGTTCATCCACTGAGTAAAACCACTGGGGGAGAAGAAGGGAGAACCCAGTGGAGCAAGGATGTAACTTCAGAGAGGAAAGCTTCATCACTTCATAATGGCTGTGGGCAAGAGAGGCGTGGGATTGAGTGACATCAGCACTCATGCAGTTTGAGTTAGACTCACCTTGCTCTCTTGAAGAAGACATTCAAGGGTGGCCAGGATTTCCTCAGCTGACAACTTGTATTTCTTAGGAGGTCCTAAATTAGCCTTTTTTTTTTTTTGAGACAGAGTCTCACTCTGTCACCCAGGCTGGAGTGCAGTGGCACGATCTCGGCTCACTGCAACCTCTGCCTCCCAGGTTCAAATGATTCTTCTGCCTCAGCCTCCTGAGTAGCTGGGACTACAGGCACACACCACCACACCCAGCTAATTTTTTGTATTTTTAGTAGAGACTGGGTTTCACCATGTTAACCAGGATGGTCTTGATCTCCTGACCTTGTGATCTGCCCACCTCAGCCTCCCAAAGTGCTGAGATTGCAGGCGTGAGCCACCACGCCCAGCCCCTAAATTACCCTTTTTAAAATTTAGAGGTCCTTACCCTGCTGCATTCCCTTTCTTAATTCTGTGGCTTTGCCGTGCACTTTCCTTCTGCCCTGTCCTCTGAAGGAGGTAAACTAGGTGCCCCACCCAGTTCCAATTTCTGGGATCTTTGGGAATCAATCCTGAGATGCTCTGCTGCTCTGAACTTGAGCACAGGTATTTTTAAACCTCTGTGGTGTCTGACTCCTTTCCTGAGTTATTTAAGAACTGGGGTGGGATCCCACATCCCTCTCCCACAGGTGACTGGCCCAGTTCAGTTATCTTAAATTGCTGGACTTGGAGTACCAATCCAGGCAAGGCAGACTCTCTGTAAACCGACTGCCATCTGAAACCCATATGAGGGATGGGGAATGAGCCAGAACTGTGTCGGAAGAGAAGGAAAAGGGTGTGGTTCCCCTGGAATTCATTTTACAGCCGACCTTGAGGCATTAATTTGCAGCTCTCTCCAAGATAACTGCCTTCCAGATTAATCATGCCAGATTCTGATTTATAGCATTCTCTAGAATAGCATTCTTTGGTCTGCTGGTTCCCATACTTTTCTGGAGATTAAGGGGTAGAATTTACAATTCTTAAATGTAATTGCTCAGTCCTCATGTTTACCAACTCCACCTTCTCCTCTGTAAAAGATAGCATTCGAGGATCAATGTTGAACAGGCATCTCTCAGAGACAAGAATCAGACCAAAGCATGTCTCAGGTTCCTGTTAGAGCTCTTCAGCAGAGGAAGTTGCCAGCCCTTCCATCTATGCTTCACAGCATATTCTTATGATTTATTTATTTTTATTTTTTAGTGCTATATTACAGTCTCCATTCAAGTTCACCTGTTTCCTATCCAGTAGTGATTTTAGGTGATATTAGCCAAAGCTTCTCTGTTCTGGCCAAACAATTCCTTCAATTAAGCCAAAATTCACTGAAGTTCTATTAAGTATCAAGTGCGGGGTCTTGATGAGACATATACCCCTAGTTCATTATACCTAAATGTAATGATCTGACATGTTTCCTTTCCTTTCTTATAAACACTTTATGATGAAAGCACTTGCTCTCCCACTGTGTCCCAGACTGAGAGCAGCTCACCTGTGTAGTGCAACTAAAAACATATGAGGCCCTCCCATGAGTTAGGTTATACTATTACCTGTTGCTTCTCAAGTGAACTAGACAATGAGCAGTTTTTATTTGGGTAGAGCAACTGCATTTTACTGCCAGAGATGCAGCTGTCTTTATTGCAATAAATAACAAGTTCAGAACTTTAGTAAAGAATACATACATACCCAGCAGGTAAATTCCTTTGTAAACAGATTTCTAAACCCTAGAATCAGACTGAACCAAGTTACCACGTTAAGCTTAGAAGGTTGAAGTTTTCATATTTACCAGGCTTGACTGTGTGGATTGTTAGTATCAGCCATATCTAAGAATCTCATATACTACTGCAAAGAGAAATTATGAAATATCTGTTCTTTCAGTGGGTGCTTTGTCAGTTAAAAAGAGGAACACTGGGCCAGGCACAGTGGCTTATGCTTGTAATCCCAGCACTTTGGGAGGCCAAGGCGGGTGGATCACCTGAGGTCAGGAGTTTGAGACCAGCCTGCCCAACATGGCAAAACACCATCTTTACTAAAAATACAAAAAAACTAGCCAGGCGTGTTGGTAGATGCTTGTAATCCCAGCTACTCAGGAGGCTGAGGCAGGAGAATCGCTTGAACCCAAGAGGCAGAGGTTGCAGTGAGCCACTGCACTCCAGCCTGGGCGATGAGAGCCAAACTCCATCTCAAAAAAAAAAAAGGGAAACACTGATCTTGCTTTTCATTAGAGTTTCTCTTATTCATTAGGTTATTTATGCGAATTAGCTGGAGTTAGATAAACAGTTCATTTACAGCACCAGTACCTAAGGTGTCTATTTCTACCAACAAGAGACCCAAAAACTGGGGTGGACTGGTTCTTAGATTCACTGAATTTTAAAGCTGGGGAGGACCAAATGGATGATCTCATCTCCATCCTTCCAATTATCCTACAAAGGCTGGCAGTTCATGTGGCTTAAAGTTAATGTAAACCCACATAGATGAACCTGGAGGATGTTATGCTTAATGAAATAAGCCAAGCACAGAAAGACAAATACCAGATGATCTCACTCATATGTGGAATCTTAAATAGTTAATTTCATAGAGCTAAAGAATAGAATGGGCTGGGGTGATTGCACTGGGGTGATGTTTAGTCAAAAGATAAAAAATTTCAATTACAAAGAATAGTTTAAGAGAGCTATTTACAACAATATGACTATAGTTAATAACAACATATTGTATTCTTGACTAATAATAAGAGTGGCTAAGTGTTCTCACCACAAAAGTGCTAAGTATGTGAGGTAATGCATAGATTTATTCATCCGACAATGTATATATACTTCAAAACATCATGTTGTACACATTAAATACATACAATTTTATCTTTCAGTCTAAAAAAAATTCATTCATAATGTCTGTCAAAAAAAGAAAAGTTAGCCAGGCACGGTGCTTCACACCTGTAATCCCAGCACTTTGGGAGACTGAGGTGGGCAGATCTCAAGGTCAGGAGTTTGAGACCAGCCTGACCAACATGGTGAAACCCCATCTCTACTAAAAATGCACAAATTATCCAAGCATGGTGGTGCGTCCATATAATCCCAGCTACTCAGGAGGCTGAGGTAGGGAGAATCACTCCAACCCAGGAGGCAGAGGTTGCAGTGGGCCAAAATTGTGGCAGTGCACTTCAGCCTGGGCAGCAGAGCAAGACTCTGTCTCAAAAAAAAAAAAAAAAGTTAATGTAAACGCTGTTTCTTTACATCCTCTATAGGCTTCAACAGACCACACCAAAATGCCATCTCAAATGGAACATGCCATGGAAACCATGATGTTTACATTTCACAAATTTGCTGGGGATAAAGGCTACTTAACAAAGGAGGACCTGAGAGTACTCATGGAAAAGGAGTTCC
>CAUYQU010006076.1:0-44528 GCA_963574635.1 Cheracebus regulus
GACATCCCAAATCGTTGGGATTACAGGTGTGACCCACCACACCTGGCCCTAGGGGTTTTCAATTTGGCTTCATCTGGGGGCTCTAACTACCCTGTATGAAGGACTATAAGTCAAAAGTCAAGTTAGCAATTATTAAAAAATGAATACTAAGAGTAAGTTATGACAATGATAATTGAACAACTGTGCTTATATCTGTTATGCCACTAAGTCATAATGAAGTCATGAAAACATGAGTTCATTTTGCTAATGGGTGAATTAGGAAGACTAGAAGGAGAAAGGAGAGAAATGGTGAGTTTCAGATGACTATAATGTTTCTGCAGATTTGTAGGTACATATAGGTGCTTGAAAATAATAGCTGAACACTCTAGTAATTAATAGAGAGTATCCAGTGAACCTGCAGAATGATAGATGATGTTGGATGTGTTTGCCTCAGCAAAACCAGAAACCACCTTGTATGTCTGATGACATTATCTTTCTCTCTTTCTCTTCCTTTCTTTTTTTTTTTTTTTGGAGGCAAGAGGGCTTTGACATATCAGTATACCAGGGATCTTACCAAACTAAATTTTAAGCACTTATAGCTCAAGATTCTCCCTCCAAGATGAAAATATTTCTACCCTGTCATGTATCAGCTTCAGAAGATATCAATTGCTCAAGAAAGTGTTGGACAAGCAGAAAAGTGCACTGAACATTTCTGGATTTGTGGAAGAGCTCTGAATATGGATTTCTCAGAGACATTCCATCCCCACCAACACTGTACCATGCCAGAGCTGGCCAGGTTGAGACATTAATGACAACATGGAGCAATTTATTGAAGATAGCCAATTATTCATGTGGCTTTATGATTATGAAAGCCACTGACAATTGGAATTCAGGTCCCTTGATTCTCTTGATTTTTCTTAAGCCTTACTCCCTAAAGTCTTCAATTTGATGAAGTATTTGATACCTGATCTCTCCTTGAAGTAAAATTTGGAGCAAAATATATTGGACTGGGAGGCCTAAGATCTGGATAAGAAGAAACATGAACCCCAGAGCCAGAGTTCAGGAGGTTTGTGTTATAATACTATTATCTTCTTAAAACAAACACTCGAATTGCCCAGGCTTCCTCAATAACTTACCTCAGATGTATTTTTGAAAGTTACTCTAAATATTCCTTATATGTATAAATAAGTTAGTTAACAGTAATCAACTCAGATATTTAAAGGAAATACAGGCAGGCAGGTGTAATGATGACTACAGTTATTTATAAAGAATAGCTAGGTTCAGGTGAAATGTGAGGAGTAGAATGCCAGTCCTACCTGGATGGTCTGCACCTAGTAGAATACCTTAGGGATATAGGATTCCCTTGGGTCCAGAAAGAGATTTCCCATGGCCTCAGATTGCAGACATGAGATTTCACTTACTAAAGCAGTTAAAGTTAGCTCTGCTAGTCCTTAGGAAATTCCCAGAATCAACCTAGGTACAGTCTCTTACCTAACCCAGATCATGACCGCCTGTCTTGCCCACAGACTCCAGGGTAGATGCCACCTCTCCTTCCCAGTCAAAGCCATTAGAGTAGAATCTTGAAATTTTTAGCAAGTGGCCTTCTTAAAGTGGTAACAGTGGGCATTTCCAGGGAAATCTCTGAGGCAGCTTGTCCTGCACATATGCAGGTTGTGCTCCAACTGACTAGACCTTGGGGCTCTCACTATGTCCGGTCCCTTCCCAGCTCCCAGCTCCCATTTCCCTGTGTCCTTTGGCTGCCTGACTCTATACATCACAAAAAGCCACACAGAAATAAAAATGCACAAACTGGTAAGATAGGTTTATGCTTGAATTAGATAAATGAATATTTAATCTCTAAGCAAACTGAAATAGCATAAGTCAGGAAGTTGTACGTAAGAAATTCTGTTTCCTATCAGAGAAGCAGGAACTATTTACCTCATGATGGCTGTTTCCCTGCAGTTCTGAAAAGCTCGGGTCCCGGTTGCTTTTATTTTTAGCTTATTGTTTCCAAGCAAATGCTGAGAGGTCTCTACCCAGGGTGCTGTTAGGTCTGTGCTTTTATGAAATGGAAAAGGAAAGTGAAACTGATGAAACCCTATGAAGATTCCTGTTGTGGGGAAATGGAAACTGAATCTGTGAGAACTGAGCTCACTCACACTGGGAACATGTTCCAGACAGATTCAGAAAACTGTGGTTTGAAAGTTGTAAAAAGGCACTGTAAAGAGAAAATAACATTTTAGAACCTTCCAAATTTATTATGTCAAGAGGCAAATTAACTTAAAAACGGACTCTCGTAACACGACTGTTTGTTTTTCTCAGGTGCATGACTGCTGCTTTCTGATCTGTGTGGTGAGAGGTTACACATTAACCAGACTCCGTATCTTTATTAAAACCTAGACCTCATGTTGTGGAAATAGAGACCCTTTTGATTGTTACTTTTTTTTTTTTTGAGACAGGATCTCACTCTGTCACCTGGGCTGCAGTGTAGTGGCACCATCTCAGCTTACTGCAACCTCTACCTCCCAGGCTCAAGTGATCCTCCCACCTAAAGCACATAAGGCTTCCTGCATTGTATGTGTGTAATGTGAAGGAAGAAATCCCTCCTTCACATTTCAGGCGTGGGAAGATTGTTAAAATAAAGCAAAGCTTGTGCCTGGGCATAGTGACTAAGCCTGTAATCCCAGCACTTTGGGAGACTAAGGCAGAAGGATTGCTTGAGTCTAGGAGCTTGAGACCCCTGTTGGCAACAAAGTGAGACCTAAGAAAAACCAAAAATGAAATAGCCTCCAGTCGATGAGACTATAGACACATGCCACCACTGCCGGCTGATGTTTGTATTTTTAGTAGAGACAGGGTCTCACTATGTTGCCCAGGCTGGTCTCCAACTCCTGAGCTCAAGCATTTGCCCTCCTCAGACTCCCAAAGTGTTGGGATTAGGGCGTGGCCACCACGGCCAGCCATGTTAACCTCTTTACAAAAGAATATTAAGCAATTCCCTTGGACTGTAATCAATAGTAGCCAATCAAACTGTCTATCTATATGTTAGCCTCTGTATGGAAAATGTTGGCCAGGCATGGTGGCTCATGCCTGTAATCCCAGCATTTTGGGAGGCCAAGGTGGGTGCATCAGTTGAGGTCAGGAGTTCAAGACCAGCCTGATCAACATGGCAAAACCCCATATCTACTAAAAATACAAAAAATTAACAAGGTGTGGTGGCGTGCTCCTATAGTCCTAGCTACTTGGGAGGCTGGGGTGGGAGAATCCCTTGAGTCCAGGAATCCAAGGCTGCAGTGAGCCATGATCAGGCCACTGTACTGTACTCTAGCCTGGGTGACAGAGTGAGACCCTGTCTCACAACAACAACAACAACAACAAAAATTGTAACTCTGTTCAGCACCTCTGTCTTTGCCTATGGAAACAGTCCTCATTTTTCTCTATACTGGAAGTACTGTTAACCATTCTTGGGTGTAGCTCTACTCCTGGGACTGCTGCCCTCAACTTTTCACTGGGATAAACTCTTTCAAATGGATCTTGAGCCTTCTGATTATTGTATGTTGAATGTACAGATTACAAGGTCCTACTCCCAGAGACTCTGGTGCAGTGAATCCGATGTGAGCTTAGAATGGTCAACCCCACTCACACAGACACAATTTACATCCCTCTTGACCAGATGTGAGCTTAGAAACCTGTGTTTTCCTAAGTGTCCTGGAAATTCAGTGGCAGGAATTCCTGTACCACATTTTGAGAAGTGCTGTCATAGAGGTATTTTAAAAAGCGGTTTTCCCCTTTATTTGTGGAGCTAATGTGGTGAATTAAACAGCGTTATCGGACAATCTCAAGTGAAGGGAAAAAAACCACAGGACACCTAGATTTCAGTGACCTCTTTGACTAGTTCTTGAGTCACATCACTAAGCCTCATTCCCATATCCTTAAAATGCCTTAGGATGAGTTTCCTTTTTCCCTCCATCCAAATAATAGAATATTATACCCTGGGGAGATCCACTTTCACCTTCCTCCAAGATCTGGGTTCACCTCTTGTAACTAGGCCACTCTAAGAGGTGGGTAACCATCGAAGACCAGCCCTCACTCTCCAGATAGGAAGCCTGTCCCTGGCCCCCTCTTTAAAGTGAGCATAGTTGAAAGCATTAAGATCTTTTCACCTTTTGGCCTTTGGGCACAGAGTCAGATGATCAGCAGTAGAGTTTGGCGCCTCCATTAATGACTCTGCTCTGACACCTGCTCTCTATGTGATGTCTTGGGCAAGTAGATTGCCCT
This sequence comes from Cheracebus regulus, assembly GCA_963574635.1. Lineage (NCBI taxonomy): Eukaryota > Metazoa > Chordata > Mammalia > Primates > Pitheciidae > Cheracebus > Cheracebus regulus. The sequence goes on from CAUYQU010006076.1 coordinate 4,258, forward strand.
TCTAAGCCCCATTTTGCTCATCTAGAAAATAAGACTAATAATAGAAATAATAGCTCTTACTTCCCAGGGCTGTTGGAAGGGTAATATGAGGTCATGTGTAAAAAGCATTTAACACAGTGCCCGCTAAATACAGATCACGAAGAAATGTTACCACCATGATTGTTGGTATTAATATACTCGTGTTATAATTTTAAGTGAATTTTTGAGTATGTCAAGGGGGCAACAGAGTTCCTCAGTGGATACGGCAGAGGAGGATGCCCATCAGCTGGCAGGTGCCAGGGAATTCTCCAGGTGATTTTCCCATTTGGAAATTTTTAGCACTGCTGGGGAGGAGTAGCCCAATTTCCTCCTGTTCCTACAGCCTCTGGAAATAGGAGCACCTTGATGTGAACTTGAGTCCAGCATAGTTCAGAGACTGCTCCCCTGCCAGACCTCTTCAGGTCCTAGGCTGTTGACACACCTAAAGACAGGACACTGTAAAACCTCTCCTGCAAGCTGACTACTAAGATGCTGGGTCGTGCCTGGCTTTCTGGTCAACCCCACTCACACAGACACAATTTACATCCCTCTTGACCAGAAACTTATTCTATATAAAAGGGTTAGCATGAGGTATTTGGCAGTGATTCCTCTTACCCATCCCATCCCCAAACATGACATTGCAGAGCATTTTTAAGTCCTTGGGGCAGAAGGTAGGGAATCCAGTTTTCCTTTTCTGCCCCCCTGAATGGTCCATAGGATCTTCCCTCCCTGGCAGTCTCACCTCCTCATTTCTTCCCCACTGATGCTTGGTGGGAAAGGCATCCTTTTCTCTTAGTTCTCCCTAAACTCCAGGAGGTCAATATTTATATTTAAAAATCAAGTTTACTGAGATTATACTTTACATACAACAAGATGCACCCATTTTCAGTTTATAGTCTGATAGGTTTGGATAAATGTTTATGCTTATGTAGCGGCTGCCATTACCTCCCTATAGACTATTCCTATGATTCCAAAAGATTCTTTAGGGAGCCTGCCTACTCAATCTTTACCACCTCCAGGCAACCGGAGATCTGCTTTCCATCATTAGAGATTAGACCAGTATTAGATAAGAGATTAGGTCATTACGTTTTTGAGGAGAAATTCTTTTCTGCTGCTGACCAGCTTCCACTGTGTCAATAAAAATAAATGCTGAGCTTTGGGTTTGTTTTTATATAAGAAATGACAAAAATGCCCATTTGTAAGAATTGTTTCTTCTACTTCCCACCTTAAATAAGGCAATGTTTTAGGGCAAAATTGCCCTCTTCGTGAGTGGGTTTGCAGCACTGATTTTATATTTCACAATATCTGTTGAAAATAAATGCCTCCTTTAAAAATTACAAGAAAAAAACCCGTGACTTAATCTTTGCAAACAAAATGGCAGTAACAGAAAAGCCCACAAAGAGTAATTCCCTTAGGTCTACCCTTGAATCACAAAGTTTGTGGCTGAATGAAACACACTGCACCTGCCAAGCCTTCCTCTCATCGCAGGAAATAGCTCTGGAAACATCTGCTGATGCATTCCCCACTCTGCCTCCCCCTTACATAGTTCTTTAGGGAACAGTTTCAGAAACTTAAGGAGCCTGTGTGTGCACCAGAAAAAGCCACAGGGAAAAAAGCCTCAAAGATCTTATAAATGCTCAAACTGATAAAGACATATCGAATCTATAAACATTAGAACAATTCAGGAACTTGCCTGCACGGTAAGAAGCTCAGCTTACAATTTGCACTCAAAAACAAGCATGATTATGCATTCTTATTTCACTGACCTCATGACTGCCCTCTGCGTCTCTGCTGTTCTAAAACGCTGGTGACCAGGCTGATTTGTTCTTCAGGAGTCTTCCTGTCTGCCTCAAGTAAATACTGACTGAACTATAAAAAGGGATGGGAGAATGGGGAATGCATCAGCTGATGTTTTCTCCCTGTTTCTGAGTAATTGCCTTTAGGGCAGGGAAGAGGAAACTGAAAAGTGAAACTGATTTAGAATCCTCAGGAGAGAAACGAAACCTAACAGCTTAGAACTGCAATGGCTTAGCCAGAGTACATTGTTTAAAACCATGACTAAAATTTGTTTGAGAGAATGTAGAAGCATTCCTAATGTAAACCAAAAAAATTAAATTCTAAGGTCACCCTCACCAACCATGTGAGTGGACCCCTGCTTTTGGCCAAGAAAATTCCAGTTAACCTGAAAACTGATAGGAAGGGGGAGCCGGATATATTTCATTACACCCTCTTTCCTTTTGGAATTACTGATAGAGCACCCTCTTTTTTTTTTTTTTTGAGGCAAAGTCTTACTCTGTCATCCAGGCTGGCGTGCAGTGGTGTGATCTTGGCTCACTGCAACCTCTGCCTTCTGGGTTCAAATGGTTCTCTTGCCTCAGCCTCTTGAGTAGCTGGGATTACAGGTGCACAGCACCCTGCCTGGCTACTTTTTTTATTTTCAGTAGAGACGAGGTATTGCCATGTTGATCAGGCTGCTCTTGAACTCCTGACCTCAGGTGATCCGCCTGCCTCGGCCTCCCAAAGTGCTGGGATTACAGGTGTGAGCCACCTTGCCCAGCCAGAACACTCTCTCAGTGTGATAAGAAACATTTACAACCTATTTTCTCTGAAGCCTGCTACCTGGAGGCTTCATCTGCATAATCTTGGTCTCCACAACACCTTATTATAACCCAGACATTCCTTTCTATTGATAATAACTCAACAATTGTCAATCAGAAAATCTTTGAATCTGCCTATGACTTGGAAGCTGCCCTGCTTCCCTGTTTCCAATTGTCCCGTCTTTCTGGACCTAAACAATGTATCTTACATGCATTGATTGATGCCTTATGTCTCCCTAAAATGTGTAAAACCAAGTTGTGGCCTGGGCACCTTGGATACATGTTCTCAGGATCTCCCGAGGGCTGTGTCACAGGCCATAGATCACTCATATTTGGCTTTAGAATAATTCTTTTCAAATGTTTTACAGAGTTTGACTTTTTTCTTCAACATTAGGAATCTGACCATCAGTCTAAGGTAGGGCCTAGAAAACTGCATTTTTTAAAGACAATCCTTATTTTTAAAAATTTTTGTGGACACATAGAGGGTATATGAGATATTTCGATACAAGCCTACAATGCTTACCAATCACATTAGGGTAAATCACCTCAAACATTTATTTATTCTTTGTGTTACAAACAATCCAATTATACTATTTTAGTTATTTTGAGATGTCCAATAAATTATTGTTGACTATAGTCATCCTTTTGTTCTAAGAAACACTCGATCTTATTAATTTTATGTAACTGTTGCAGAATATTCGGGAGACTGGAGAAACCAATGGGTGAAACAGGAGGATTTTATTAATGTGGCCACCAGCTCAGTGGATTAGCTTTCCAAGGCTGAGCAAAAGAGAAAGAAAATGGGGTACTTTTTATACATCCAGGATGATATAGCAGCTAATAGGTTTACGGAAACCAGAACAAAAAATAGTTAATTAATTTGTAATATGTCTTGTGATGTACGTTACATTTGAAAAACAGCATTTTGAGAAACGCATCGCACATTCTTTAGGTGTTATCTTGCCCTGTGACCTCGCAGCTGGTCAGAAAGAAAAAACAGGACTCTTGAGATGCCTGGGAGCTTTGCCGAGAATGTGGGGAGAAGAGATAAGGTAGGTTTACAGGGAGTTAGTTAATTTTAAGCAGAGCTGGGGGTTAGGTTATTAAACAGCATACAACACAGCAAAATTTATTATATAGCAACTACAAATTATAAGGTTTTGTTTTTACTATTATTGCTATTATTTAATTTCCTTCTTCATAAGTATTTTTTTGTACCCATTAACAATCCCCACTTCCCCCACTACTACTCTTCCCAGCCTCTAATCGTCATTCTAATCTCTATCTCCTTGAGTTCAATTATCTTAATATTTTTAGCTTCCACAAACAAGTGAGAATATGTAAAATTTGTCTTTCTGTGCCTGGTTTAATTCACTTCTAATGACCTCCAGTTCCATCCATGTTGTTGCAAATGACAGGATCTCATTCTGTTTATGGCTGAACAGTACTCCATTGTGTAAATGTACCACATTTTCTTTATCCATTTTTCTGCTGACGGACACTTAGGTAGCTTCCAAATCTTGGCTATTGTGAATAGTGCTGAATAAACATGGGAGTGCAGGTGTCTCCTTGATGTACTGATTTCCTTTCTTTTTGATATATTCCTGGCAGTGGGATTACTGGATCATATGGTAGTTCTATTTTTAGTTTTTTTGAGGAAGCTCCAAACTGTTATCCATAGTGGTTATAATAGTTTACATTCCCACCAACAGTGTACAAGTGTTCCCTTTTCTCCACATCCTTTCCAGCATTTGTTATTGCTTGTCTTTTGGATAAAAGCAATTTTAACTAGGGTAAGATCATATCTCATTGTAGGGTTTTTGGTTTTGTTTGTAAACTTTTATTTTAGGTTCAGGGGTACATATACAGGTTTGTTATTTAGGTAAATTGCATGTCATGAGGTTTTATTGTATAGATTATTTAGTCACGCAGGTAGTAAGCATAGTACATGATAGGTAGTTTTTCAATCCTCTCCCTTCTCCCACTCTTCACCCTCAAGTAGGCCCCAGTGTCTGTTCCCCTTTGTGTCTGTAATGTTCAGTTTACACTTATAAGTGAGAACATGCGGTATTTGGTTTTCTCTTTCTGCATTAGTTTACTTAGGATAATGGCCTCCAGTTCCATTCATGTTGCTGCCAAGGACATGATCTCATTCCTTTTTTTGTGACTGCGTAGTATTCCATGGTGTATGTGTATCACATTTTCCTTATCCAGTCTTCTGTTGATGGGCATTTAGGCTGAGTCCATGTCTTTGCTATTGTGAATAGTTCTGTGATGAACATATGTGTGCATGTGTCTTTATGGCAGACTGATTTATATTCCTCTGTGTATGTACCCAACAATGGGATTGCTGGGTTGAATGGTACTTCTGTTTTAAGTTCTTTGAGAAATTGCCACATTGCTTTCCATAATGACTGAACTAATTTGTAGACCCACCAGCAGTTTATAAGTATTCCCTTTCCTCTGTAACTTCACCAGCATCTGTTATTATTATTATTATTTTTACTTTTTAATAATAGCCATTATGACTGGCATGACATGTTATTTCATTGAGGTTTTGATTTCTGTTTTTCTAATGATTAGTGATATGATATCTTGTTGGCCACATGCATGTCTTCTTTTAAAAAATGTCTGTTCATGCCCTTTGCCCACTTTTAAATGGTGTTGTTTGCTTTTTGCTTTTTAATTTGCTTAAGTTTCTTATAGATTCTCAATATTAGACCTTTGGCAGATGCATAGTTTGTGGATATTTTCTCCTATTCTGTCTGTTGCCTGTTTACTCTGTTGATAGTTTCTTTTGCTATGCAAAAGTTCTTTAATTTAATTAGGTCCCATTTGTCAATTTTTGTTTTTGTTGCAATTGCTTTTGGTGTCGTCATCATGAAATCTTTGCCAGGTTCTACGTCAAGAATGGTATTTTTTTAGGTTATCTTCCAGGGTTTTCATAGTTTTAGGTTTTACATTTATTCCATCTTGAGTTGATTTCCATATATGATGTAAGGAAGGGGTTCAAATTCAATCTTCTGTATATAGCTAGACAGTTATCCCGGCACCATTTATTTAACAGGGAGTCATTTCTCCATTGCTTGTTTTTATCAATATTGTTGAAGATCAGATGGTTGTAGATGTGTGGCCTTATGTCTGGGCTCTCTATTCTGTTCCATTGGTCTATGTGTCTGTTTTTGTACCAGTACCATGCTATTTTGGTTACTGTAGCCTTGTAGTATAGTTCAAAGTCAGGTAACATGATGCTTCCAGCTTTGTTCTTTTTGTTTAGGATGGCTTTGCCTATTTGAGCAGTTTTTGTTCTATATGAATTTTAAAATAGATTTTTCTAATTCTATGAAGACTGTCATTGGTAGGAATAGCATTGAATTTGTAAATTGCTTTAAGTAGTATGAGCATTTTGGCAATATTGATTCTTCCTATCCATGAACATTTCCATTCATTTGTGTCATCTCTGATTTCTTCGAACAATGTTTTGTAATTCTTATTGTGAGATCTTTCACCTCCTAGGTTAGCTGTATTTCTAGATATTTTATTCTTTTTGTGGCTCTTGTGAATGGTACGGCCTTCTTGATTTGGCTCTCAGCTTGGATGTTGTTGGTGTATAGGAATGCTACTGATTTTTGTGTGTTGATTTTTGCATCCTGGAAATTTGCTGAAGCTGTTTATTAGACCTAAGAGCTTTTGGGTAGAGACTATGGGGTTTTCTAGGTATGCAGTCATATTGTCTGCAAAAATAGATAGGGTGACTTCCTCTCTTCCTTTCTGAGTGCCTTTTATTTCTTTCTCTTGCCTCCTTGCTCAGCCAGCAGTCCTCGGTTGAATAAGAGTGCTAAAAGTGGGCATCCTTGTCTTTTTCTGGATCTCAAGGGAAAATCTTTCAGCTTTTGCCCATTCAGTATGATGTTGGCTGTGGGGTTGTCATAGATGGCTCTTATTATCTTGATGTATGTTCCTTCGATATTTAGTTTGTTGAGGGTTTTTAACATTAATGGATGTTGAATTTTATCAAAAGCCTGTTCTGCATCTATTGACATGATCATGTGGTTTCAGTTTTTAGTTCTGTGTTTGTGATGAATCACATTTATTGATTTGCATATGTTGAACCAACAGAAACAAGAATTTTATAAAGGAGCAAGAAATGAGAATTTTGCTGTGGGATATAAATTGGAAGCTCTAGTAGGTGTGGCTTGCCTGGCTACAAGAGGCCAAGGTAGGTGGGGTTGCCCACCTTGCCTTCTGAGTGTTTCCCAGGACAACAGGAGGCTGTGCTCACTGGCTGAATTCAAACAGAAGTGGAATTGCTGGGATGGAAGCTCTGGCAGGTGTTGCCTGCCTGGCTCTCACTGGCAGGGGTGGGTGGGGTTGCCTGTCTTGCCCTCTAGGTGCTTCCTGGGAGAACAGGAGGCTATGGCCACTGGCTGAGTTCAGACAGAGAAGCAGGACCACTTGGCTAGAAGCTGGCACCATGCCCCATCTGAAGAGAGGTTGGGTTGGGGCAATCATACTGCTTCTAGGCACTGGGACTGCAGCCTCTATTGGGCTATGGCACCAGTGCTGGTCTTCTTAGGGACACAAGGCTTGCAGAAGTCTTCTTGGACTAGAGAGTTGCCCCTGCAAAATTTCTGGGTGGCTTTCTGCCTCAGTCTAGAAGCACGATGGTAGGGTAGGGGGTGGACAGGAGTTTCAGCAGGATTCTCCCATTTCCAGTTTTGCACAGGTCCCTGTGGAAAGTGTGAATCCCCTGGAGGGTTCTCCGTCACTCATGCTTTCCGATGTTAGAGAAGTTCTCCTGGCTCCACACTGAGCCCAGACAGGCTGGTATCTAGCTTCACCCCTTTCTGTTCTCTGTGATCCCCTTATATCTTGATGGATCCTGAATCCTTGACATAATTTCTCAGATGATTGGCCTGCAGGGTCAGTGCTTGCTAGCCCTTTTGTTTCCTTTCCATGATAGCCTGACACATGAGCTGCTTCTAGTCCACCATCTTAACCCCAAGCTCAAAACTGCATTTTTAATAATGTCTCTAGGAGGTTCTGACATGGGGTTTCTGGGATCCTCTTATATGAAAGACTTCCAAAATATTTTGTAAAAAAAAAAAATAGTAGTTTTGTCCAGCAAATTGTCCCCCAGAAGCAAATTTAGACCTAGAGACCTAGATTTAATTCTCTCTGTTTACCTTACTGGCTCTGGAGTTTTCCAGGGGCCAAATTGTTGAGCCAGAGTTTCCTTTTTGCCCCATACTAAACATACGAAGCCAGGCCCTGGGAGGATCTCTAAACTGTTTAGCTCCCCAAGGTATTGGATGATAATTTAGTTTACCCAGCTGTAAAATAGGCAAAAGTAATACACATATTATTGTTTAATGGATGGATTATATATTTATGCTTTGAGCTCTGAAGGAGTTGATATTACGCTGAGAGATTTTTCTTCCTTTTTTATAATACTTCCCAACTGTGACGTAAATTTTCATAAAAACCCAGGGAATATAGTTCTCATGAGTAATTTGATGATGAAGGAATTGTTAGCTAGAAGGGTTCCCTCCATCCTGTAGATGCACAAAGCAGAGACTCTTGTGTAGCAAAATTGAAGTGATATGTGGTGTTTTCAACAACAGAGTCTCATGAGATACTTTGATTTCAGAGGTTCTTATATTCCATGGAAGTAACCTGCAACTTGGAAAAGTCTAATTCTGATTGGTTGTTTTACTTAACCATTTGTTATCCTGGTGACAATAAAGTGACATATCTTTATAAAAGGTACAAATATTTGTGATATCATAGAAGGTATAAATGCTGCCCTTATACCTAGTTAAGAGGTGCCCTGCCTGTGGTCCCATGCTTTAGAGGGTCCCACATATCACAGATACAAAAATGTAAAATTTTGAAAGAACAAATAGCACCTCTGTTACTCAGAATCTAGTGCTTAATTCTGATAGAATTGAGCTTGAAACCCTAAACATCCAGCCCAGGGAAACGTTGTCTATCTCTTTGCTCACAATGAATGGAGATTATGTCATGAATGTTTGTGTATTGTGAGGGAGCTGATTTTTAGAGACAGATTCTGCTTTGGAGTTTAGAGAGGATCGTAATAATAAATATCAGAGAAAAGGCAAATTCAGAAAACTGCTTAAAGCCTTTCTTTCACCAGAATGCAATAGATTCTTAGGTAACGAGGAATTATTTTTTCAGTACAGTAGCACTATTTTCTGTCAATTTTCTTGCTTTTCTTCTTGTTCTAATTCCTGGCTCAAAAAGTACTCTTGGATTAGCACAGTATTTGCAACAGTTGCACATGGTGGCTGATTAACATCATTAAGAAATTCATATTACGGGAGGCTGAGGCAGGCAGATCACGAGGTCAGGAGATCAAGACCATCCTGGCCAACATGGTGAAACTACATCTCTACTAAAAAATACAAAAATTAGCTGAGCGTGGTGGCGCGCACCTGTAGTCCCAGCTACTTGGGGGGCTGAGGCAGGAGAATTGCTTGAACCCGGGTGGCAGAGGTTGCAGCGAGCCAAGATCGCGCCACTGCACTCCAGCCTGGTGCCTGACAACAGAGCAAGACTCTATCTCAAAAAAATAAATAAATAAAAAGAAATTCATATTATTCCTAAACTTGTACACATGCAGATTTGAACTTACATATGGAGTCAAATTTTCTTCTGTACTTGGGCTCTTTCTTTGTGCCAATTTGCCAGTGAGTAAGGTTCCTGTGTATGAGTATTTAAATATAAAATCAGATGGGACCAGATTTTTATATCATACCAGCCTCAGAAAATAGAATACATAACTTATCTAACATATCTATGGAATGGGAAAGCAATGACAGTATTCAAAATGCTAGTAATATGGGTACAACACAATAAAAACAAAATTAGAAGTAAAAATACGTAACAAAAGAAAAATTTTCCTTATGTTTGGAATAAGAGTGCCCATTTTTTAACAGTTATAATAAAATATAATTCACATATCATAAAATTCACCCATTTTAAGTATACAATTCAATAGCTTTCATTATATTCACAGCTCTGCAACCATCACCACAATCAATTATTGAACGTTCTCCAGCTGTCATCTTCCATCCACCTGACCCCCTCCCCTAGTGCTCGGCAACTGCTAATCTATTTTTTACCTCTATAGGTTTGTCTCCTTTGAACATTTCATATAAACAGAATCATACAATATGTGACCTTTTTAAACTTCCTTTTGTCACTTCACATGTTTTCAAGGTTCATCTATTTTGTATCATGTATCAGTAAGTACTTCAATTATTTTTCTTTCCAAAGAATATTCTGTTATGTGGATATACCATATTTAATATATCAATTCATCAGTTGATGGATCCATTTTTTGGCCGTCATGAATAATGCAGCTATGAATACAGCTATGAACATTCATGCACAAGTTTTGTGTGAACATATGTTTTCCTTTCTCTTAGGTATGTATCTAGGAATGGAATTGCTGGGTCACATGGTAACTGTTTAACCATTTGAAGAACTGCCCAGCTATTTTCCAAAGTGGCTGCACCATTTTACATTAACCATACTTATTTTTGAGGTCATACAGATTTTCTTGTCTGAGCTCTCAAGAGATGAGTTAATGAAAGAGAGAGAAGGCTGTAGGAGGGAAAATGTGCTGGTATGATCTTCATTTGTGACTAAAGGATAAACTGAAAAATGGAACTACATTGAACTGATTGCAGTTCAGTCTATACCTCTGCTATTCAAGGTGTAGTTCACAGACTAGTGGCATTGGTTTGACCTGAGAGCTTGTGAGAAATACACAGTCTCAGGCTCTATCCAGATCTACTGAATCATAGTCTACATTTTAACAAGATCCTCAGGTGATTGTGCACATGAAAGTAGGCACTGCACATTGAAGTTTGAGAAATATTGGTCTACTTAGAACTCTAGATATTCTATATGTAAGACTAAGTGCTGGACTACACACACAATTGTGTGCTCATGTGATTGAAAGCTAAAGTAAGTGTATTCTAGGTATGTAAGCCATGTCCTCTGCCAGTCATTTCCACTCTGCTCCTATGTCTCCTTTTTGGACAATTTGCTCTCATTCCTGCAGAAAGCCTACACTCAAAGCCCCTGCTTTGTCTGGCATATGATCTCATTCTCTTGGTCAACTGGATTCTACTGGTAATGGATATTTACTTGAAATGAGACAAACAGATTTTTCTTTGGAATTTTAATCAGAAGAGAGTGATTCTAGAAAGTCTTTGTTGAATTATTATTATTTATTTTTTGAGACAGGGTCTCATCTCACTGTGCTGCGCAGGCTGCAGTGCAGTGGCACGATCTTGGCTCCCTGAAGACCCCACCTCCTGGGCTCAGGTGATCCTTCTACCTCAGAAGGATAGTCCCAAGAAGATGGGACTCCAGGTGCATGCCGCCAAGCCCAGCTAAGTTTTATATTTTTTGTAGAGATAGGGTTTCACCATGTTGTTCAGACTGGTCTCAAACTCCTGTGCTCAAGCAATCCCCTCACCTTGGCCTCCCAAAATGTAGGGATTACAGGCATAAGCCGCTGCACCTGGCCTCATTGAATTATTAGGAGAAAAGATAGGTAACCTGGTAGGGATGTTTTCCACTTCATGCACGGAGATGTACAGTCATCTTGAGAAAGAGAAACTTGAAGGAAGAAGACATAAAGGGAAGATGAAAGTGAGAAAGGAGAAGAGAAAAAGGAAGAGAGAGGAGGTGGGGAGAGAGAGAGAGGAGAGAAAACTAGCATTCTTGGTGTGGAGAGGATTTTCATCATACAGATTCTATACTTGAACATTTTATTTACCTGTGATCTATGTGCCAGTAGCTTTCTTGGAAATATATGTGTGGACTCATCAGACTGACAAAAATTAAAGACTGGTAATATTCAGTATTGGTGAAGATGCTGGAAACAATATTTCTCATACATTGTTCCTTTTTAACACTGAGACAAATCAACCTTTTTCCATAACCTAAAAGCCTTACTCATTATTTAAAAATGTTTCCATATTTTAAAATATTCTACTAAACACTAGTTTTCCTTAATCAACCATCAGAAGATATATTACATAGTTTTATACATATGTTTTAAAACTCCAAATTATGAAGGCTTTTTCACCAAATTAAAAAAAATGTAAAAGTAAGTTTGAGCTTTTTTGTTTGTTTGTTTCTGAGACAGGGTCTTGCTCTGTCACCCAGGCTGGAGTGCAGGGGCACCATCTCGGCTCACTGCAACCTCCACCTCCCGGGTTCATGCGATTCCCCTGCCTCAGCCTCCTGAGTAGCTGGGATAACAGGGGCACACCACCCGACCCGGCTAATTTTTTTTGTATTTTTTTTTTTTTTTAGTAGAGATGGGGTTTCACCATACTGGGCAGGCTGGTCTGGAACTCAAGAACTCAGGTGATCCACCCTCCTCAGCCTCCCAAAGTGCTGGGATTATAGGCATAAGCCACTGCACCCCGCCAGGTTTAGGATTTTAAATGTAGTACTTAATGGCCAATTAATAAGTTTAACTTAAAAATGAGAAAGAGGAAAATGTGTGCTCAGTGTTATAGCTTTTTTATCACAGTGTCTCTGCTGTGTAATATCTGTAAATCAAAAGCAGAATATAAATAGACTCATTTACTTGGGATATCCAGGATGCTGGAAAGGTAACAAAAATACTTTTCAAATATTTAGTTAGATTTTTTCTGCATAAACACACTGGGGCCAATTTCCAGGTCTCTAGAAGGGTTTCAGGAATTTCCAAGTTCAGGGTAGAATTTACTATATATTTTTACATTTTACTCAATTCATAAATAACACAAACTTTGACTCATTATGTTTCCAAAACAAGTGAGACATAAACCAGGGCTCTGGGGTTGATATGTATTGTTCACCTGTTTGGTAGCTTCCTTTTCAATAGCAGCCTGCAGAGGACCAGAGGAGAAGCAGAACTGTTTGGGATTTGTTTCCACAGGCTTCCAACAAATCCTGCCTCTGGTCTTTTCTCTACTGTTAAGTCTGTTTGTAAAGCAGCTGAAGGGAGGCCCCATATAGAGCTGAGAATGCCTTTCTTACAGGTGCATACACCTAGGTACACCTAAGGATTTTAATCAGTTTCCTTTTTGGAGCCTCCCTAGAAGGTGTAGATCATCGGCAATGAGGTAGCTGCACTATTAATAATAGGGAACATTTCTTACACATGAGTGTAAGTTAGTCTTTTTTCCAAAATCGGCGCTGGGGCAAAGGGAGGAAACGAGGAATGGGCACATATGGCATCAGGTTGGAAACTACAACACTCACGTTGGCATCCAAGGTTGACTGCACATGTGGTAGGGATCCTAACACAAGGCCTATCTGTGTTATAATCAGGATTCTAATACTTCCAGTCTTCCAGTTGCACTGGATCCAGTTGCATTGGATATGTCAGTTGACATTGGGTATGAAGGAAGGTGAAAGTGCAGCATGACTCAAGGTCAGCCATCCCCAGGGACTGTGTCTGGGCTCTATGGAGAAAGACATGCGGAAGTGGATGAATCTTTTCCACTGAGGACTCTGAGGCTGAGAAATAAGTAAGAACTACTTGGAACCAACATAGAGATAAGAGGAATTCTTCTTACCCTTTCACTGGCACTAACACACTTGAAACCATTGTTGGCAGAGATATTAGTACTCTCAAGGTGGAAATCAAATACAGAGAATGTGAAATGTATTGAAGGCAGTGTTAGGGGCCATGGTCATTGATGGATATGAGTGCTGAAGCTACACAAGTAGCAAATGTGATCAGATAACTCTGACAGATGTGCTTATTAGCATGTAGGAGACATCTACTAGGGGCTTGCTGTGTTAGGTACTTGAATATATGAAGGGAGTCAAATGTCCTGCCCTGGGAAATGTGGTAAAAAGGCAGGGAATTACAAGTCAAGCCCAATTAATGTGACTCCATTTGTTACTTCTGGATAGTGATATTTCAGGAAACAGGAGCTATGTACATATTTTTCTTTATTGTTTTCCAATCATTTGTCAACTTTAAGTCCTCAAATACATATTAAGTGTAGTATGTTATGTTTCCCTTTTCTACCCTTCCTGGTGTTTTCCCACTCAGGGTCCTGTTCCAGCAAGGGATCGGTGGCGTGACATGCAAGGACAAGATTACATACATCCATCTTTAGCACACACAGGCACCAGTGGTCCTCTCCCAAGGTCACCATACCTCCCCATTTTAACCTTCCACTCAGAATATGTGTGGTGTTCCTTCCCAGGCACCAGATTAATTTCCTCAGGCAAGGTCAGCTAGATCTTCCCCTGAAATGTACACTTGTCCATGTTGATCCAATGAAATGAGTTTACCTTTGCAGTTGGTGTGATTTGTGTTTCCCGCTAGAGGCCTCTTAAAAAACAACAGAGACTTTAGGGCTTCCTGTCTCTTCCTATTCTTTACTTAATAGGGAAGACTCTCTAACACACATTTGGACTGTGTCCAAGATGGGGCATAAAATGGAATCAGTGAAACTTATTTCTCATAATAGAGGTCAGAATAGAGAAAATGTGACAAAAGCACAAAATTTAACAAACAGCAGCAGCCCACCCACCATCAAGGTGGAGGCAGAGTGTCTGTGTTCATGTAGGTCAATGGTAGCAGGTGGGAGACTGCAACTGTTATCTGAAGCCCTGGACTCTTAAAGTGGAGTCTGAAAGATTTAAAGTACAGCAAAATTCCAGATGAACCAGATCACTTCTTTATATTTTATCATATTTATTTATTAAGGTATAAATGAAAATGTATCACTTTTTCAGGAATATAAATTGTGCACACTGATGACCTCAAATGCATGCAACAAGATTTTTAATACAGAAAATAACACAAAAACCATTGTTACAGTTGTTAGAATTTTTAACTTTAAAAAACCTTGAATTTTTATTGTTTTAATTGCTCCATAAAATAATGTTAATATATATACTTAAATTAATTCCAACAGGCAAACATTTCCAACCCAGAGCGTGGCTGATGGTGTCATGCTGGGTCAGCTGACACTATTTTGGTTCATACCAACTTTGATGTCTAGGCCATTCACTATCCCCCTAGAAAATCCCAATTGTTTCAAGTGTACCATGAATTTTGTGATTTCTCTGAAGATTTTCAGAGTTAAAAGAAGTGTTTATATCACTTAATATACAACATTTCTAATGGGGGGGGAACCCCGCCATCTATTATCAATGGCATTTCACAAGACCTTGCACTAGGCCCTTAGTCACCAGGTTCCCCCATTTTGTTGCTTTCCTATTATCTCAAACCAGGTTCATTGAAGCATTTGAACAAAGTCAATCTTCATCTTACCAAAAAAATGTTCCTAACAGTGGCTAAAATAGTGAAAATTTCTCCCTTTAATTACAAAGATAAACCAGTATTCCTTTCTTTCTCTCTTTTGCTTACTTTTTCCCTATCCCTATTGATGGAACATTTATTTTTTCACACAGGTTTTAAAGAAATACAGTATGTTGATTTCTAGTGTATTATACAGAATCCCTTTTCATTCTTTACATGCTACATTATGACTATGAGGAGGGCAGGGTAGAGGTGAACTCTCTCTATACTTGCTGAAAGTCTTGTACCCATTGCTTTTTGTACCCATTGCTTCTAGCTATGTCTCTTCCTGTTCTCTGTTCTCTTCTCAAGTGATGTTGCAACCTCAGTTAATCAGGCACTTGAATTCACATACTGTAGAATACTCAAGATTGATAATAGGCTTGGGAGGAGGAGGGAGGCAGAGGTGAGAGGCGGGGATATCAAGCCCTATTTAGACTTTGGTCCCCCAGCTTTTCGATGAACTCAGCACATTAGGACTAACCTCTTTGGGATCCAGAATGACTCCAAGTATGGAACAACACTGAAAAATGGACTTCAATACTACATGTGAGAGATTTGGCTGCTTTATATAAACATAGAAACAAGCGCAATGGATTACTCCACTAAAGGTGACTAAGCAAATGTTACAGTGCAGGCTGCACTCAAAAAGTGAATTGAGAAATAACTCTGTCACCAAACCCCTGGACCTACCTCCCAGTCTGGTCCCTCTCCCATAACTCCTTGAGCTTTCCCAAGGCCCAGCAATTCAGGCATCAATCCAGTGGTATGGCCAGTATCTTAGTCCAATCTTTTCCATACCAGTCATTACATATTTTGAATACCAACTTGGTGGAGGAGTTTCAGCTCCCTTTCAGCAGTAGCCTAACGGGCACCACATCTCTAGTCTTCATTCCCATTCCAGCTTGATGCTGAAGGGATGAGGCTTCCAGTTTCCAAACCCCTCTCAGAATCTTCATCTGCTTGTTGCATTTTGTCATTCAGCTCCTGAAGGAATGCTAAGATATACAAAGCCTCAGAATCTGCTTTATTTTTAGAAAGTCGCATTTTGGCAATTTTTTGCAGTTTGTTTTTCATCTTTTCTTTCTCCCTTGATTTCTGGTTTATTTTTACACCCTCTATAAAGTGGTGGATGGCCTTGTCTTCACACTTCAATTGATACAGCTGAAAGTTGCCATACCGCAGATGGAGCAGTTGTTTTGCTGCAGGAGTAAGTTCTTTAGTGAATTCCTTTTGGAAGTAATACTCTGCTTCTTCATACTGATCTGCTAGAGCATGAAGGCTGGCAAGAAAGGAACAGACACGGAAGAGGTTATCATTGGCTTCATCAGCTTTCTTCAGATGAGCCACAGCGTGTCCTATTAGTTCCAGTAACTTACTTTTCCCATACATTCCATTCTCTCTTAGATTCATTACCTGGAGGACTTTTGCCCTATAACAGCATCCAATTTGGCAATGCAGGTAAGCATTGTTTGGCATGTATTTTAAAGCCTTTTTAAGCAGTTCAATAGCTTTGTCTGGCTCATCTTTTCTTCGATAAAACTTTGCTGCACTGCGAAGTACATCTGTTACATCTGGGGCTTTGTCCAAAGCTTCTTCAACTAACTTCTCTCCTTCATCTTCCTCTTTCCCTTCTTCATGCATCTTGTGAAGCTTTAGAGCCAGGAGAACTTTAAGATACTGGTTATCAGGATTCAGCCTAATGGCTTGCCTCAGAGGATCAATGGCGTTCTGAGATTGTGGCCAGTTGTCCAGACGGTAGCTTGCTATTGCCAGTCCAGAGGTGAATTCTGGGTTCTTTGGGTTCTTTTCCAGAGCCTTCTCAAAGCACACCTTCGCTCTTTCATTTTGGTTTCCTCCACACTTTAACCGTGTCCACCCTTCCTCACAGTCAAGCTCCGGACTCTCAATTCTATAGGGACTGGAAAACTTCTCACAGACATGTTTCACCTTATCTACATAAATCTGAGCATCTGAGAGTCGGCCCATGTGATAGTAGACCCAGGCATAGTTTCCCCAGGTGACCAGACTTCTGATTTCTGCTTGGTCAGCATGCTCTTGCTGGATTAACTCTTCAGCTTGCTGTAAGCATTCCAGAGCTTCCCCATTTTGGCCTTTGAGGTGCTTTAGATAGGCCAGTAGGTTGCACATTGTGGCTCTGAATTCACGATTCTGAAACTCGGTCCGGTAAAATACTTTGTCTTCAAAATCATCCAAGGAATTTTCTCCCTCCATCAAGTTCCAGGTAAAATGGCATTTTAGATGCCGTAGGCTGCTTTCCAAGGAATTCTCTGTGTTCTCACTGTAGGGAAAAACAGAAAGTTGGACACTATGAGACATAGATTTATATGTCAAGAAATGGGAGCATGGCAAATAAAATTTTCCTCCTCCTAAAGGCTGTTAACACGAATAAAAGAAACTCTCCTTTTCTTTCCATAATATGTTTTGGCTTATTGTTAATTCCTGCATGTGGCAGCAGGAGTTTAGGGACTGTGGGCAGCAGAAGAATTAGGGTGAGGGCAGTGGGTTGTTCTCTTAGTCTGTGGGTAGGTTTTCATGAATAAGGCAGTTTTTGTTAAATAGCTCTGCCCTCTGCGTTTGAGGGCCTCTGTGGAGACCTGGTTTTATTTGTGCAGTTTTAAAGAAGCAAGTCTTTTTCATTTTTTTTTTGTTTCCGTTCTTCACTTTCCCCTAGCTTTACTTTTGTACTTTGAAATTTTAGCTTTATAATTTTTTATTCTTTTGGTGTTTTGCCATGCTGATTTTAATTTCTCATCCCTCTGAAATGCAGCTTCATTTTATCTTTGATATTCTTAATTACTTAGTTCTCCTTTATTTGCCTTTAAAGAAATCTTTATCACCTTTAATTTTCTTTCTATTTCAGCTTTTAATATATACTTCATTATTTTGTCTATTCTAACTTTCTGAGCTTTTATCAGATTTGTTTTATTTTGTATTGGTTTATTACTTTAATATGCTACATTCTCATTTTTTTTCTGTTGAATTTTTCCATTTTAACCATTTGAATCTTATTTTCAACCATTCTTAATTTTTACTCATTTTCTCTGCTTTTGTATTATTCTCCCATTTAATTTCAATTATTGTTACATTTATTTAGGAATAATATATATATATATTTTCTACTTTCCCCCCCTCATACCTCCACTTCTTAGACTAGTGATTTTTGTTCTTAACACATCTCATTGAGTTTCTCTATTAATAATTTTGTACTTGTTTTAATTTTTTATGAAATTTTATTTTTCTCTTCTGAGTTTTGCTTTAATAACAAGGGGCAAGAAGTGTGGCTACAGGGAAGGCTTCACAAGGCCACTAACTCCTTTTCTTATCAAAAGAGCTCTTTTTTCTTTATGGTACCCTTACAACTCTCCTGGAAAGATTTTCCATTCCCTTCAGTGTTGGTCCTCAAAATAAATAAATAAATCAAAACCAACCAAGCCAAAAAAAAAGAACAACTGAAAAAAACCCCAGCAAACAGACAAATGGGCAAAAGCCTGCACTTTGAATTACTTTGGAGATGAGTAGCATTCCATGCCACAAATTATTTGTCAATACTGTCTGTGTATTGGAGTCTCTGTAATGTTGTTTTTTCTCACTTAATTTTTTTTTTGTGGTATCTGTAAATCAATCCTCCTCTTAGGAGTTATATTTCTAAATTGTATGGCTTCTTACACAACCAATAGATATCTGGAATGTCATGTAATGTGGCAGGATCACTTTTGAGATATATGTCTAGATAGAATATTATGTGCCCCCTCTTTCTAACTGCCATTCTCTCTCCCACTTTTTATATCACTCCTTCTCACCTCCATTTTGATTGGGAACAGGGCTGAGCACCCAAACTTGAGTGGAAGCTGGAAATGGAACTGAGAGGTAGCAAGGAAGCTGGAGTGAGTCTTCAGGTGTCAGGAGGTGTGCTGCACATGCTTGGGGTCTGAGGGTGGCCATATTCTGTAGCACTCATCATATTCTGTAATGAATGCAGTAGAGAGTGTGACTTGGATGCACATGGAGAAAACACAGGATCTGAGCCCTCCAAGCTCCCCAGTGTCCTGTTCTGATCATCCTGGGGTCACTACAGTCCTAACCATGGTCCTATCAGGCACTTTAGGAACCTTAAATCAGTTCCTGCTCATCTCTGTTTCTTGAAACAAATGGAGACTTAACTATCCCAAGCAGAAACAAACAAATGACAAAAATAAGAGGGAAAATAAACAGTAGTTTATAGGAAGGACCCACTTTCCATTCAAAGCTCCAAACAGGTTTTAGCAAAGAACCAGGTTGTCTAAGTCTCTTGATGCAACTAACCCCAGGGGCAGAAGCCCAGGAGAGGGTGCTTGACTTGATATCTGGCATCCTAATGGCAGCAGCATTCCCCTTGAAAAGCTCATGTCCAGATAGATCTATTTTTATTCTTAGTGAGGTTATGGGAAGATTCCCTTAACATATGAACTCCTTAGCTCCTTTTACAAAAGAAATAAAGAAAATAAATAGAGTTGAGATTATCTCCACTATATAAAACATATAGTCAATTGTGCATTTGCAGGATAGAGACATTTAATATACACACTTATGTAAAATCCCTTTGAGCAGCCATTTAAAAGTCATCCCACTTCACTGCTTGATCTTGGGTTTTTATTTCCACTGTTAAGTCAGAGAAGCTGGTCCCAGACACTTGCTTCCTGGGCTCTGGCTTGTAAGGACTTATTCTCCTGATTCCTATAGAAGTTCTAGTCATATACACAACAACGACAATTTCTTCCTTTGCCTCTTATCTGGATAAAAGCCACAGTAACATTATCAACTGAGCTCAAAACTAATGTTACCACCACAGTTTCTTAAAGCAGTCTCAGAATCACTGAGGAGCCTTTTAGAAACACACATCATCAGACTCCAACCCAGACCTTCTTAATGAGAATCTCTGGGGAGTTGACCCTAGGACTCTGTCCTTAATTAGTTGTCCAGGCAATTTTTATGCATGTTCAATTTTGAGAACCATCGTCTTAGAGTACAAGGGCAATGCCCAGTGAAAGTCATGATAGATAAAGAATTAAGGAAAGTGAGAAGGACTGATGGGTCTGTATCACAATGGGAAAAATTCTAAGATAAGGCCATACTAAAATTCTAAGAAATAAGAAAAGGGTTCTATAGATTCTGGGCTACTACAGAAAAAGAAATCTGTAAATATCTCAAAACCTTTTTTTTTTTTTTTTTTAAGTCAGGCAGACATTTAGATTAGCAGGAAATAATGTTTCAAAAAGAAAGAGCAGGAAC
The DNA here is from genome assembly GCA_963574635.1 of Cheracebus regulus. Taxonomy (NCBI): domain Eukaryota; kingdom Metazoa; phylum Chordata; class Mammalia; order Primates; family Pitheciidae; genus Cheracebus; species Cheracebus regulus. Next base: position 24,523 of record CAUYQU010006076.1, read on the forward strand.
CTCACAGAAGAAGGGCAAGGCATCTCACAGGAAGTGAGCACTGGGGTTGGTAACACAGGATCCCAGATCTCCCAGGATTAGGGTTAGGCAAACATGTCCGGCCACCCCACCCTCAAACTGGAGAAAATAGTTCCTTCCTACTCAATGAGCTAATACTTCCTCTCCAAGGCAGTCTCATGTTTTGGGAATAGAAGGGAATGTTAGAGGTGAGAACTATTTTCTCCAAGCACTCCTCCATCTCTAATTCATACTCAGGAGGACTCTAGCCAATCAGTAGCATTTTGGGGTGAAAATAGTTTTACCAGCCCTTGTGCAAATCTGAGATGAAAGACTACATTAAATGTAAAATTCACCTTAGCAGGAAGTGGAGTTTGCTATTCTATGTATATCTTTAACAGTATCTGCTGAAATAAACCCTTTTGTTAAATAATTTTATTACCAGTCCCCAACTTAATCCTTTCAAATATGAAATAAGAGAGGGACAATGCACAAGAGCAATTCCCTCAGACCCATCTTTAATTGACACGCCAGGCTGATGAAACATTCCCTCTCTGCTGCCTTCTTTCTCTGTTCACAACTCAGTTACCCAGGCGAGCAGTTCTAGAGATGAATTTGGGAAGCCTGCCAGTGTGAAGCAGAAAATTGTTTAGGAGGGGACACACCAGCATTAGTAAGACAGATTTACAACAGACAGAGGTAAAGGCATAGTAAGTCTGTAAACAAACACTAAAATGGAGCTGGCCCTTCTTGGTAGCACAGCTACTCAGGATTTGCAGTGGACGAGATTGACTGAACAATCCGATAGGAAGGGAAAATCTTTACCTCATGGTTGCCGTGCAATTCTCAGCTGTTCAGCAAGCTGCAGTTCAGGCCACTGCACTCTTCAGAAATCTTCCTCTTCTGCCTTCAATAAATGCTAAAGAGACCTGTATATATAAGCGGCCTCTGGTTTTTTTTTGTTGTTTGTTTGTTTCCCTTCAGCTGACGTTACAAATGGGAAAGTGAAACTAGAAAGTGCAACTGGCAGGACTGTTTCCCAGGAAAGGAATCTTAGTAAGAGCCAAGCCCAGCTGGGTAGTAGTGAGTTAGAAGAACTTCCTCTTTGTGGAACTTCCTCTTATGACATCAAGGGAGCACAACTCAGAGAAGGACACATTTACAAAGCACCTTGCCTTGTGATTACCATATTAACCCATCTTTGCTCTGCCTTATACCAATATAATTCGTAGGCCACTATAAGGAGCAGTTATCTAGCCTCGACAGGACAGGGGATTTTAGTCTGAATCATTGCTGGATCTCCAGTCCCTGCCAAACTACCTGCATGTTGCCTGGTATGGCAAGCATTCCAAAAGTAGCTGTTGAATAAATGAATAGATGATTAGAAGCATGTGTGGTAATGTCTGTCCATCTGGATTTGAAATCAGCCTCCACTTTTATGCTATGAAACTCTGGGGAAAATTATTGAATGTCTCTGCTTCGGTTTTGCGAACTGGGAATTATACCACTACAGGTTCATTGTGGTGTTGGGAGGATGAAATGAGAGGCTACGTGAGATGTCTTTAGAATAATATCTGTCAATAATAAGTAAATGTTAGTTTCCGTTATAGTTATTAACTAAAATCATTAACCAAAGCAATCAGAGGGGAAACTTTCTTTTTTTCAGGCTGGAGTGCAGTGGCAAGATCCTGGCCTATGGCAACCTCCACCTCCTGGGTTCAAGCGATTCTCTTGCCTCAGCCTCTCGAGCAGCTGTGCTTACAGGTACCTGCCACCACACCCGGCTAATTTTTGTACTTTTAGTAGAGACAGGGTTCCTGCATGTTGGCCAGGCTGGCCTTGAACTCCTGACCTCAGATGATCTGCCCGTCTTGGCCTCCCAAAGTGCTGGGATTACAGGCATGAGCCACCACACTCAACCAGGGGAAACTTTCGATGTTTGCTTTTTCCAGAACTTTATCTCCTCTGATATTCAATAATTCATTGTGATTACTGACCTAAGCCAAACAATTCCTAACATCTCTTTATGTTCTTGGCTTCCCCAAGCCCCACAATATTTTCCCACTTTTTATTGATGTATAATAATTTACATATTTATGGATTGCATGTGAGTGTTTGTTATAGGCAAAGAATGTTTAATGATCAAGTCACGGTAATTGGGGTATGCATCACCTTCAGTGTTTGTCATTTTTATGTGTTGTTATCAAGTCCTCTCTTCTAGTTACTTTAAAATATAGGTAATATTGTTGCTAAGTATCATCACCTTAGTCTGCTATCCAACATTAGAACTTATTTTTTTTTCTATGTAATGATATGTTTGTACCCATAACCAAACTCTCATCTTCCTGCCAACCCCCTTTTTAGTCTCTGGTATCTATTGTTCTATTCTCAATGTCCATGAGATAAAGTATTTTAGCTCCCACATTTGAGTGAGAACATGCAATATTTGTCATTCTGTGTCTGGCTTATTGTTTTAAGCGTAATGGTCTTCAGTTCCAGCTACATTGCTGCAAATTACATGATTTCATTCCTCTTTAATGACTGAATAACATTCCATTGTGTGTATATGTAATATTTTCTTTATCCATTTGTTCACTGATGTGTTGATTTCATATCTTTGCTATTATGAATAGTGCTGTGATGAACATGTGAGTGCAGGTATCCCTTTGATTTACTGATTTATTTTCCTCTGGATAGAGACCCAGTAGTGTGATTGCTGGGTCTTATGAAAATTCTATTTTTAGTTTTTTGAGAGCTTTCCATACTCTTTTCCATAATGACTGTACTAATTTACATTCTTAAATGTAAAGTGTATAAGAGTTCCCTTTTCCCTGCATCCTTGCCAACATTTGTTATTTTTTTTTTAAATAATAGCCGTACTAACTGGGGTGAGATGATATCTCATTGTGATTTTTGTTTGGATTTCCTTGGGGTTGAGTATGTTGAGTATTTGTTCATATACCTGTTAGTCACATATACCAGAGCTCCTTTATAGATGATGAGATGCTCTTCTCTTGCTGGTTTTTAAATTTTCTTTTTGTCACTGACTTTAGATAGTTTGAGTATAATGTGCCATGGAGAAGACCTTTTTGCACTGTATCTGACTGGGGATTGCGAGCTTCCTGTATCTGTGTGTCTAAATCTCTTACTAGACTTGGGACGTTCTCATCTGTTATTTCATTACATAGGTTTTCAAATCCTTTCAGTTTATCGTTGCCTTTGGGGATACTGATAATTCATATATTTGATCACCTGGGGTGTTCCATAGATCATGAAGACATCATTCATACTTTTTAATTCTTTTTTTCTTTATTTTTTGTCTTACTGGGTTATTTCAAAAGACCTGTTTTCAAGTTCTGATGTTCTCTCTTCTGCTTGGTCTAGTCTTTTGGAAGCTTTTTGTATATTTTATATTTCATTCAAGGAATTCTTCAGTTCCAGAATTTCAGTTTGGTTATTTTTATCATATCTATTCCTTTGGCAAATTTCTCATTCATATCCTGAATTGTTTCTCTGATTTTTGTGTATTGTTTGAATTGTATTGGATTTGGAATTCTCTTATATCTTACTGAGCTTCTTTGTATCGTAATTTTTTTTTTGAGAGGGGGTCTTACTCTGTTGCCCAGGCTGGAGTGCAGTGGTGTGATCTCTGCTCACTGCAAGCTCTGCCTCCCAGATTCAAGCAATTCTCCTTCCTTAGCCTCCCAAGCTGGGATTACACGCATGTGCCACCATGCCTGGCTAATTTTTGTATTTTTAGTAGAGACAGGGTTTCACAGTGTTGGCCAGGATGGTCTAGAACTCCTGACCTCAGATGATCCACCCCCCTTGACCTTCCAAAGTGCTGGGATTACAGGTGTGAGCCACAGTGCTTAATATCATAATTTTGAGTTGTTTTTACTGGATTTCTTTTTAATTGGGAACTGTTGCTGGGAAATTGTATTCCTTTGAAGGTATCCTATTTCCTTGCTTTTACCATGCTTCCTGTGTCCTTTCACTTATATCTGAGCATCTGGTATAATAGTCACTTCTTTCAGTTTTTTGAATTTGCTTTTATAGGGGAAGACTTTTTCCTGAAGATATATGAACAATATTGGTTGGGCAAGGCACTTTGGCTTTGATTCTGAATGTTTATGGTAGTGTAGTCTCTGTACAATTTCTCTGGCTATGATCAGTGATATCTGTGATTTCCTTGATGGTTTGGGGGGGCAGTTATTAGTGGAGGCTATCATGACATTTTACTGGGGACAGGGTTGCCTTGTGGACCAGTCTTCAGGCCCCAGTGGTGGCAGCAGTGGGTTGAGGGTGTCTGATCTTGGGCCCCAGAACAACATACACTGGCACCGGTGTTAGTGGGACCAGGTAGGCTCATTCCTGGGCCCCCAGATAGATTCCTGGGCCCCTCAGATGCTGGTAGTGACAGCAGTGGGCCAGTTGGGTGAGTGGGGTCTCAGGTCCCTGGGCAGCTGATGTGATGTAGATAATGGCAGTAGCAACCGTGGGACAACCCCTTGGGTTCTGATGGGTGCACACTGACGTTGGCAGTGACTGTGATGCAGCAGTTTGCAGGAGGGATATAGACTGCTCAAGTTCTCTCACTTGCCGTTTCCCTGAAATGCCAAGCGCCTCTGGTCTCCTGGCCAATCTCAGCCAAGCTGGCCACTTGATTCTCTTCTTCTGTGCCTTGGGTGTTTCCTATGACTTCTCTGTTGAATTCTAGTGTTCCCTCTAGATGTTCTATTTGAGGTATGATTATCTATTCATAATTTTGGTTCTTCTTTCTAGAGAGAGTGGGTGTCTGTTGTCTCTGGTCAGCCATCTTGGACCAGAATCCCCACCATATTTTAAATCCCTGCTTGTCGCTCTGGTATTTGGCATCCCTAGATTGCAATATACAGCCATAGTGTTTTGTAATGATAGAAGAAATGTGTTTTCCTTGATTTTTCCTTATTCATAGACTTGGTCACAAAGGGGATAACAGTGTTTATAGACCTAAGTGAAAATAATAGTAGCTCAAAGATTGAGGTCAGGAAATTACACAAAGCACAGATAGAGCATATTATCTAGCAAAACTGAGGTTGTTAAGGTAAGTTAGTCAGTCTTGGGAAAAGTTATTTATCATAATTTTTTTCTGCCTAGGGCAGGGTGGAAGCAGAAACTGTCCTTCCTAAAAAGTCTCCACCCTTTGATTAGGATGTACAGATAAGCCTGTCCCAGTTGAAAACCCTTACTTTTGTGGTCTTACTCAAGAGTTTCAAGTTCCTTTTCTATTTACAAGTTTTTTTTTTTTTGAAACAGTCTCACTCTGTTGCCTAGGCTGGAGTACAGTGGTGAGATATTGGCTCACTGCAACCTCTGCCTACCAGGTTCAAGCAGTTCTTGTGTCTCAGCCTTCCAAGTAGCTGGGACGACAGCTACCATACCTGACTAATTTTTGTATTTTCAGCAGAGATGGGGTATTGCCCTGTTGGTCAGGCTGGTGTTGGACTCCTGGCCTTCAGTGATCTGCTCAACTTGGCCTCCCAAAGTGCTGGGATTACAGGCATGAGCCACAGCTTCTGTCCTCTACAAGTTCTGTTAGGTACTTACAGAAATGTATGTTAGGTTTTTAAGAAATGCTGAAATAGGAAACCGGAAATGCTGTGGGTTTGGTTTGATTTATTTTTTCGACTCAGTATTCAAGAAGACTATTGGATAGAAATTTTAAAATCTGATGAATAAAGGTACTGGCTGGGAAGAGGCATGGAGAAAGGTTTTACCAATCGTCACTGTGCTTTGAAATGAGTTGAGGTACTGATTGACACTTCAGAAATTTGTATGGCCAGTGCCTGTGTATAATGTTACTACAGCAGGGATGCATCAGCTGATGTAGTGGCTGGGTTAGTGTGAGACTATGCATGCAATGTGATTGCAAAATAGAAACTGAAAGGGAAAACCAACTTTTTGCTGGTGTTGTTTCTATCTTGAGAAAATAAAACTTATTTAAAAAGAGTTCTGATTACCATGGTTTCTACAAATATGTATGTGCCTTTTCCCAAGAATATAAGCACTGTTCATATTTCCTAGAACAATAGGTTTCATTTATACACAATATAGATTTGCTTCTTATTCCTGGGATGGGTTACATCAACTACAGGTGGTATAATGCAATAATTCTCATACTGCCACCTGCCACCAGCAATTTCAACATCACCTGGAAACTTGTTAGAAGTGTAAATTCTTAGGCCCCATTCTAAACTGATTGAATTGGAAATTCTAGTGTGGGTCCCAGAAATCTAGGTGTTGATAAGCCTTCTAGATAATTACAATGCATGCTAAAGTCTGAAAACTAAATAACATATTGAATGTAACCGAAAATACTTTTACTTCTATAAAATGAAACTCTATGCTTTTTCCTTGAGAATTGAGCCTCTTTTTTGTTTTGAGTCTATGTTTAACTGAAGTTTTGTCCACCTAGAAGAGCTGGTCACTAGTTCAACAGCATTCACACTTGTTAGAGGAATACTTAGGTAGCTTAGTGGGTTCTCTTGATCACCACAATGGACTATAATTTGGAAACAATGTATTTTCACTTATGCAACATTCTTTTCTTTACACATTCACAAATAGGCATGTTTAAAATGATCTTCCAAATGAACTTCAAAAATATTGTTATAGTTAATAAAATATCTCCCTATTCTTTTTTTCTTTTCTTTCCTTTTCTTTCTTTTTTTCTTTTGAGATAAGGTCTTGCTCTGTCGCCCAGGCTGGAGTGCAGTGGCACATCAGAGCTCACTGTAGCCTTGACCTCCCTCCTGGGCTCAAGTGATCTTCACACCTCAGTCTCCTGAGTAGCTGTGATCATAGGTGAGTGCCACTACACCCAGCTAATTTTTTATTTCTTGTAGACATAGGGTCTCACTATATTCCCCAGGCTGGTCCCAAACTTCTGGGCTCAGCTAATCTTCCTGCCTCAGCCTCCCAAAGTGCTGAGATTACCAGCATGAGCCATGGCACTTGGCCAGCTCCCCATGCTTATTCTTTTTTCAAAAATTAATTAAACATTATTTCTTCTGGATGTGGTTTGAATATGTCCCCCAAAAGTCATGTGTTAGAAACTTAATCCCCAATGTGGCAGTGTTGGGAGGTGGGACCTAATGGGAGATATTTGGGTCATGGGAGCATTTCCCTCATGGATAGATTAATGCCATTATTGAGGGACTGAGTTCCATATAAAAAGATGACTTCAATCTTCTCTTGCTCCCTGCTAGAACACTAGGAGTATTTGTTTCGTTCATTCATTCACTGTTCATTCATCAAGTCAATACTTACTGAGAATCTACTATGTGCTAGGCACCATTCTTGGCACTAAGACACATCATTACATCAAGATCTCTGTCCTTGATGTACTGATGTATCAGGAAGAGATGGTAATAAACTTAACTGATATAGACTAAATTGAATTCCCCACTCCTTTCCCAAAATTCATAATTGAAGCCCTAACCTTCAATGTAACTTCCTTTGGAGATAGTGTCTGTGAGGAGGTAATTAAGGTTAAATGACATCACAAGGGTGGGACCCCTAATCTGATAACACTGATGTCTTCATGCAAAGAAGAAAAAGAAGAGACACCAGCTCTCTCTCTCTCTCTCTCTCTCTCTCTCAGCACATACAAAGGAAAGGCTGTGTGAAGTCAGAGAAAAGGCTGCCATCTTCAGGCCAGGAAGAGAGGCCTCACCAGAAACCAGTTCTCCTGGCAACAAGATCTTGGACTTCTAGCATCTAGAACTGTGAGAAAATAGATTTCTGTTGCTTAAGCCACCTAGTCCATGGTTTTCATTATGGCAGCCAATATTGACTAATACAATAATAACTAAATTAGACAATATGGGATAAATACATAGAAAAAATAGATTAAGTGGAGACAGTAAGAGGAATTACATATGGGTGGAGAAAATGGGGCTGGGATCTGACAGCTGCTAAGTAATAGAGATGGAAACTGTGTTAGTCCATTCTCACATTGCTATAAAGATACTCCTGAGACTGAGTAATTTATAAGGGAAAAAGGTCTAACTGACTCACAGCTTCCCGTGGCTGGGGAGGGCTCAAGAAACTTGCAATCATGGCAGAAGGCAAAGGGGAAGCAAGGCACCTTCTTCTCAAGGTGGCAGGAGGGAGTGAGTCAAGCAGGGGAAATGTCAGACATTTGTAAAACCATCAGATCTCGTGAGAACTCACTCACTATCATGAGAACAGCATGGGGGAAACCACCCCCATGATCCAATCACCTCCTACCAGGTCCCGCTCTTGATATGTGGGGATTATGGAAATTACAATATGAGATGAGATTTGGGTGTAGACACAAAGCCAAAGCATATTAGAATCCGTTCTGTGCCTCAATTTCTTCATTCTGGGAATTGTGCCCAGAAACAGTGGCTCATATCTGTAACCTCAGCACTTTGTGAGGCAGAGGCCAGAGAATTGTTTGATGCCAGGAATTTGAAACCAGCCTGGGCAAAATAGCAAGACCCCATCTCTTAAAAAAAATTTAAAAACGTAGCCAGGCATGGTGGCACAAGCCTGTCCTCCTAGCTACTCAGGAGGATCACTTTAGCCCAGTAGTTTGAGGCTGCAGCGAACCATGATTGCACCATTACACTCCAGCCTGAGTGATAGAATGTGACTATGTCTCTAAAAAAGAAAAAGGAATTATGTTAGTACTTATTACATAGGATTTTATGAAGATTAAGTGGACCACTGTGTATAAAGCTCTGAGAACAGTGCTTGGCACATGGTAAATGCCCAAGAAGGGTTAGTTATTACTACATACTACTGCCACCACTACCATCTACCATCTTTAAATACCACTCACTTCTAGGGCCAGAGAGCCACTCACCTGAAAGTGGTCTGTGCTCTAATGTGGAGCTTTGACTATAATGTTATCAGGTATTGGTGGCTGCCGCCAGGTTGCTATTTCAGATCCTCTTCTTCTTTTTATTCTCTTTGTTGGCCACAGTGAGAAACTGGGATGCTACTCTAGAGGAAGAAGAGTTAGTGCTTCTGTACAAAGGGATCTTTGTGCTGCCCAAAGAGTGGAAATGTTTATCCCAGAACCAAAATGTTTCAGAATTATGGAAAATCAAGGTTTGGAAACCTACTCAAAAGAGAAGAAATATTGCTTTCACAGAACCCCTGAATTAGTATACACCTAGCTGCTATAACAAAGAAGTTCAAAAACATAAATGACACTGTAAAAGAAGTTTATTTCTTGCTCACATAACTCTCTAAGGCTGGGGTGTTCCTGGACAACTGGCAGTTTTCTTCCATGCAATGATTCAAAGACAGAGTTCTTCCATCCTGTGGCTCTACCATCCCCTAGATCCTGGAAATTGAGAGTAAAGAGGGCACACCTGATTCTTAACCATCTTTACCTGGAAATGACATGTATCACTTTCACTGATATTTCATTAGGATTAACTAGTTCATGGTCTATCTGGGGAGAAGTGAAGGTTAGTACACGTAGCTGTGGAGTAGGAAGCCCCCTTCCTGGTGACAACTTCATACTATGTGTTCTCAACCAGAGCATAATAGCACAGTATTGTTGTGTGAACTGCTATCAACTGGAGCACAACAGCACAATATTGTAGTGTGAACTGCTATAGTTAGGCAGGCACCTTTTCATTTTGCTACATTCTCATTTATCACATTACTTGACAAACACTGGGAGCCCAATAAAAGTTTTTTGCACAAAAAGTAAATTCCCTAACATTGATAGCAGAACAAACAAACCAGAGCAGAGTATGATAGACAGAGGACAGTAGTCAGAGCCGTCTTTCTGGAGGAGATTAATTTTTCAGAAATCAGTTCAGAGCAGTCTTTCTGGAGGAGATTAATTTTTCAGAAATCAGTTTTGAGATACATACAATTATGGACTAGTGAAAAGAATTGGAGGGCATTTTGTGTGCATGTGAGGAGGGTGAACGGATGGCTGGCTGGTGGTAGAGATTTTCCAGGGGAGAGACCTGGAAATACAAACTAGTCAATGATGTACAGAGATTTTCAAACATTGATTAGTGTGGCCTTGTACACAGCAGGAAGTTTGTGGAATGGACACAAAGGAGGTATTCACAAACATTCTAATCCAACCATCTTTATTTCGAATTTTGTTTTGCTGCTTACTTAGTTTGACTATATTATGTATACCAACCCCCTAGTCACAGACCAGTATCTGTCTGTGGCCTCTTAGGAACTGGGTCACACACAAGGTGGTGAGCAGCCAGTAAGTGAGCATTACCACCTGAGCTCTGCCGCCTCCTGTCCGATCAGTGGCAGCATTAGGTTCTCAGAGGACTGCGAACCCTACTGTGAACTGCCCATGCAAGGGTCTAGGTTGTGCCCTCCTTATGAGAATCTAACTAATGCTTGATGATCGGAGGTGAAACAGTTTTAACCTGAAACCATCCATCCCCGACCCCCAACTCCCCTCATCCATGGAAAAATTGTCTTCCACAACTGGTTCCTGGTGCCAAAAGGGTTGGGGACTTTTGATATATACTATTAGTATCAAATGCAAAGTTCAAAGAGATATACTGTTAAAATAAGCCTTTCCTCCCATCCAGACCCCAGACAACCAGATCACTCTCTAAAGGCTATCTTGCGGGGAAAATATCCTTCCCAGAGTATTTATGCATACGTGGGATATACTTTCCCTATTTTCTTTCTCCCTCCTACCTTTCCTTCATTTCTTTCTTCCTCCCTTCTTACCCCTCCCTTCCCTCACTCCCTCCCTGTCCTTCCCCCTGTTCCTTCCTTTGAACAATGTTGGCATGTTATGCATACTTCTGCATTATTTATTTATATATTAAATATACCTTTGAGATAGAGTTCTACATTTTTACAATTAGAATTGCCTAATTATTTTTATTATTTAATAGCTGCATGCTATTGCATGTATAGAATGTTGAAATTGAATTAATGAGTCCTCTAATGAGTTGTTTTCAATCCTTTGAGTGTTTTTAGTTCTTTACCATTACAAACAAAGCTTCATGAACATTAATTCAATTTTAACATCTGGTGGAGTTCCATTAGATCATTCACTTGGCAAATATTGAGTGTCTCTTGGCTGCTAGGCCATGTGCAAGGCACTGTGTGTCCTGGGAAATCAGATGCAAGCTGAGAATGCACCAGAATCACATAGTCCCAAAGCAAGTGCTTTCCCTCGAAGGGGACTTTTGCTCAAAATATCTATGACAAGAGCAAAGTGATTCTGAGTTTCCAGATCTGGGTAGGAGAATTTCAGGACCTGGAAAAGATACAGCAAAAAAAATGAAAAGCTCAACTGTTTGGCCTACCTCTTGTGAGCTGGAGGTTTCATGCCTCCCCATTTTCCTCTTCTTCATGAATATCAAACCAAGCTTCCTACCCTTCTCTCTTCCTGTCCTTCTTCTCTTTCTGAGGCCCAGAGCCCTGGCAGAAAGGTTTTTCTGGGCCTTCTGCTCTCCTGGATGGTGGATCCCACCTGTACTCACTATGATTTCCTTACAGCCTTCTCAGATGCAGAGGGAAAAATCTGCCAGTTTCTGAGGCTGGATTATCCAATAGACATCCCAGTCCTCCCTCAGAGCTGTCAGTGGTTGGGTGCCCTGTTTCTATTCAGCTCACGAATGAGTCGAGAGAGTTGCCAACCCCCAGCATCAGAGGCATTTTCAGAGAGTCGTTTATTTGCAATGCTTCTTAGGTGTAGGATCATTCCTCCTTCTCAACCAACGTCCTGTTTATGTTTGAGCCCTCCAGGTAATGGTGGATGGCAGCGTCATCACATATCCTCTGGTACTGCTGGAAGTTGCTGTACCATAGATGGAGCACTTGTCTCTCAGCAGGAGCGAGATCCTTACTGGCAAATGGCCAAAAAGTACATGGGAAAATGCTCAACATCACTAATTATCAGGGAAATGCAAATCAAACCACAATGTGATACCACATCACTCCTACAAAAATGGCCATAATCAAAAAATAATAGATCTTGGCGGGGATGCGGTGAAAAGGGAACACTTTTACACTGTTGATTGGGATGTCAACTAGTATAACCTCTATGGAAAACAATGTGGAAATTCCTTAAAGAACTAATTAGATCTAGCATTTGATCCAGCAATCCCACTACTACATATTTACCCAGAGGAAAAGAAGTCATTATACAAAAAAGACACTTGCACATGCATGTTTATAGCAGCACAATTTGCAGTTGCAAAATGTGGAAACAACCCAAATGCCCATTGGTCAATGAGTGGATAAAGAAACTGTATGTGTGTGTGTGTGTGTGTGTGTGTGTGTGTGTGTTTGTGTGTGTGTATTAAAAAAAGAATGAAATAATGGCATTTGTAGCAACCTGGATGGAATTGGAGACTATTATTCCAAGTGAAGTAACTCAGGAATAGAAAATCAAACATGGTATTTTCTCACTCCTAAGTGGGAGCTAAGCTACGAGGATGCAAAGGCACAAGAATAATAGATTGGACTCTGGGGACTCAGGGGAAAGGACGGGGAGTGGTGAGGGATAAAAGACTATACATTGGGCATAATGTACACTGCTTGGGTGATGGGTGCACCAAAATCATGGAAATCACCATTAAAGAACTTATTTATGTAACCAAACGCCACCTGTTCCCCCAAAACTATTGAAACAAACAAACAAAAAATTAAAAACTAAAAAAAAATTCTCTAAGAATCCAAATGTCACTAGATGTCTCAACAACACTAAAAGTTAGAAGAAAATGAAGAAATATCTTCAAAATACTGTGGGGAAATGATTTTCAACTTAGAAATCTAAACACAGCAATAATCATTTAATTGTGAGTATAGAATAAAGATATATTCCTACATGTAGATAAAAAAGGTACATGCATGGTTCCTCAAGAAGCTGAGAGAAGATGCATCAGAATCTAGGAGTAAACACAGGCAAAAGAAGAAAGAGGAGTTAGGAAATACAGGCCCCAGTGCAAGAGACTTCCTGCAAGAGAGGGGTGGGAAAGCCCAGATGAAGGTGAAGACGGACTTGCTACTTTGGCAGCAGGCCTAGAGAGTGTAGAGGCTCAGGACATGATACCCCAAAGTGAACACACCTCAGAAGCAGCTCTGTCTGATCTCTCTGGCCCGCCTGTCTCTGTCCTCTCATTCTCCTCCAAGGCTAGCTGAAAACTAGAATCACTTTTCCCCAAAGCGGGTCATAGAAACCAGAACCCCTTTGCTCCAAAGCCAGCCATAAAACCTAAAAATATTACTCTTAACTTCCTTCTGCCTTTCTGTGTAAACTGGATGAAAAGAAATCATCTGACTTACTTTGTTTGGTGGTAGGCCATAAGACCCCCATTCCAGAGAGGTCCTTCCTCAGACCCAGAAGAAAGGAATGCTGCACAGAGAGGCCAAATAGAGTCTAAACAGACAGGCCTTGCTGGGTTTTCCCATGCAGTGTAATACCATTAGGTCATACCCTTTTTGTCCATTTGTATTTCTATATGGCTACCATACTTTGTTGAACCTAAGCATAAAACTGCACAGTTTTCTTTGTATCTTTGGATCTTCATTCTGAAGGTCATTCCCATGTCACATAAAACTATGATCAAATAAACCTGTATGCTTTCTCTCCAACTAACCTGCTTTTTGTCAGTTGATTTTCATGAACCTTCAGAGAGCAAAGGGGAAGTTTTCCTTTGGCTCCTACAAGAATAAACAGTCTAGGTGGGAGTGGGTCAAACAGTTCTACAGCAATTTCCAAGGAAATGTGAAACTGGCAGCTTACCTACTGCTTAAAAATATCGAAAGATTTATTCACCTAGAGAAGAGTCTGGGGCTAAGATAGTTACAAGCACTTAGAAACTCAGAGAAGGAAACAAAAGAATAAAACAATGTTTTGTTTGTTTCCTTTAACTTCAGAAAAAAATGAAAAAGTACAAAAAAAGTTAAGGCTGTTGTAAAGCAAGACGTGGCTCCTTTGTGAATAGTTTTTATGTAATATTATAAATACTTAATATTAATCTAACCAAAGTTGCAATATGATATTGGGAAGGGAAGATGTGGGAAAAAAGTGTATGTGTGCTTGTTTGTGTGCATATGCATCTGGATGTTATGGTAGAAGGATGTTATGGTAGAAAACCAATAGATAATGCTTAAAATTTTGAAAATCAAGCACTACCAATATATTTACATTATTTAAGGATATGGCAATAAATCACAAAATAGGCACCAGAAGGGTTATATGTGGTTACCTCTGGAGAATGGGAAGTAGGGTGGAATGGTGAATTGCTATCTCTCCTACCTTGTAGATAGTGTTGACTATTTAAATAATGTAAATGTGTACATTTAATTAAGATTAAGAAAAGGAATCTGGAAGGGAGGGAGAAAGAGAAAAAAATGAGGAAAGAGAATGGAGGGAAGAAACGAAGGAAGAAGAGGGAGGAGAGGAGATAAGGAAGGAAAAAAGGAATGAGGGAAGAAAGGAAGGAAGGATAGAAGAAAGGAAATGAAGAAAACAACAAAGGAGACAGAAGTCATCCTACATCCTACATCCATATTTTGCAATATTATTATGAAGCTCTCAATACCCATGTCATTGAAAAATTTTAATAATATGAGAAAACATTCACAATATAATGTTAAGTGAGAGGATAAGATGAAACCAAGTATAACGTACACCCTTAACTCTGAAATTTTTTCCAAAGGAATCTATTTTATATGATATATATATGGGCCTCAGAGGTGTAGATTCTGGTTTAGTGCTTGACTATGGCTCCTTAGAAAATAATCAGCTAAATGCAGTCCGTCCTTTGCTAGAGCTACCAATGCTGAGCTCTGACAAAGGAGAACACTGACTCTACGATGAATATCCTGATGAAATAGCCCCATGCTTCTGACTTTCTTTCAAATGAGAAACAGAAACACAATGCTTGTTAAAAATGTTTCAGCCTGGTTTGCATCCTTAACTGATGAAAATGTGCCTGCCAGGACGGAATGAAATAGATTTGCCCCTCCCTTCTGGCAACCCCTCCTACCAGGGGCGCTTATTTTATCATGATTTGAATGGTTGGCCACCTTTGATTGGAGTAGGTTACAGTCTGTTTACACATCCAGTTAAATTATAGTTTACTACATACAGAGAAACCTTATGATGAACTTAAAATATGAAAGGAGGCAGCTTTAGGCAAAACTTAATTTAACATTAATATTGATTGAGGATTTTTGCTCAGGGCTTTATAGGACTCACCTAATTTACTCCATGTTACAGCCATGTGAAATATGGCCATTTAACAGATGAGTAAGATAAGATTCAGAGAACTTAAGTGGCATACCCAAGGAGAGAAGGCCAGATCTGTCCGACTCTAGAACTTCCCTTGTTCAGTGTGTTCCTTAAGTGCAGCAACTCTCTGGATCTAAACTATAGGGTTTCTGATATCAGCTCCAAAATGCACTACTTGTGTGAACTTGCATCAGTTCTTCATCTGTAAAGAGTGACAGCACCTACTTCATAGGGTTTTTGTGAAGCTCTTAAAATAGTGCCTGGCACATCATGGATTCAGTAAAAGTATCTGTTTTTATTTGTTGCTCAGAATGAGTGTTGGCATCAGCCGTAGTTCCTAGTTCTGTCACCAACTGTTTGGATATTAGACAAATCATAAAACAGGTCTCAGTTTTATGCTCAGAGAAATAAAATCATTGGTTTGGATGATCCTTCACGTACCTTTCTCAGTATAAAATGTGATGACTAACATTTCATGAATCCATATCCTGGAATCAAGTTCCAGATGCAAATCAGTCTAAGTCTGAGGTTCTGGGAAAGTCACAGTAGTTCCATCTTTGTGGAATGGGAAGAGTGAAATTGATTAACTCTTACCTCATCAACAGCAACCATGTAGACCCTACATGTGGATGCACATGGAACACCAAAGGGAAAACTCTAACAATACCATAGCTATTTATAGAATGGGGACAGTGTTTAGAGATAGCATATCACAAAACAGGAAATGAGGGTCCTCTCCCAGGAGAGACCATTACCCTGAGTGGAAACTTCTGAAAGCAGTAATGAAATCCAGCTGTATTTAACACTGGGAGAGGTAATGAGAGGCGAAGGGAGAATGTACCCAGGAGACCCCTCCCCTGCCTTCTCGTGTCTCAAGGAACCTCTTCCTGCTTCATTTGCTGTTTGCCCGAGAGCACTTTCACTTTTTTCCTGACTATGCTGGGAGATTCTTCCTTTCAATTTGTTTTCTTCTTTGCTATGCATTGATGCCCTTAATTATTTTGCATATATTTTCTAATTACAAAAACAAAAATCTATATATTATAAATTCATCAATGTAAACGAAATAAAAGTCTAAAGTTAAACTTGGATCATAATATCCTTTCATCACTCCCCACTCATGCTGTTTTGAAGCTGTGGTTTTCAATTCAGTGATAAATCTTGGCTATCTCTCCATGTTAGTACTTATACATCATCTTGCTATTTTTTTCAAGGATAACATTTAATAGGCGTATTTTAATGTTTAATCCATTTTTACTGGACATTTAAGTCATTTTCAGATTGTCAATATTACAAACAATGCTGAAATTAATAGGACTGTATGTCTGTCATTGTACAATTGTGTGGGTTTTTCAATAGGATGCATTCCAGAAATTAGAATTTCCAGGTCAAAGAAATTGACTAGATGCTTCACACCATGTCTTAAATCCTGGCCCTATTTTTTGTTCAAAATTGTGTTGAGTTGCTATTTAATTCACACACAGTAACCATAGGCTACCATTTTTCACTTCCTTACCTAAGTACAATGCTTATAACCCAGATTTAGGCTAGAAAATCCCTCCCTCCACTGTCAAATCTGTTACCTCTCTGGGAGCATTGGAAGGTTACTTTTTGGTTGTGGGTTTACATTTTCCTGTCACTTTCTCAGGAAATGAATGGATTTTTCTATCAATTGTTCTCTATCATCCCTTGTGGTTTGGCTTGAGCCCTGGTTCCAACCAAGGGTCATGACAGGAACTTGGCTCCTGCCAATACGTTTGGAAATCTAGAATCCTTCCATAAATGCAAACCCCCTACACTCCTGTCTTTCCCTATTTTCTGGCACCTGCCACTTAGGTAGAAAGCAAATCCCTGGATGCTTCTCCAAAACTCTCTCCCAACCCAAGGACCACCCAAGGCCTCCCTCACACTCTTCATTTATCTGCTAATTCATTCTCTCTCCTTTTCTAGAGAATAGTCCTCTTTGGCTTAACTTGTTGGAAATTAAACTCTCAATAAGCTAAGAGGAAAGGGGAAAGAGGATATACCATATTAAGGGCAAGGAGGGTGGTGGAAAGGCCAGAGTTCAGTTCAGCTTTTAAGCACTGGAGCTCCAAATGGACACAATGCATCACATAGAAACTCATGATCAGTGCAGCTTAGAATGCTTCTCATCTCCCTTTGGGGGTTATTCTATTTCTATTAATGCAGTCAAGAATGGTGGCTATTTTTCTCGGGGTGAACCATTTTGATACTAACTGATCTATCACAGAAGCCCTTTTCTCAAGTATATTATACATTAGCTACAAGCAATTGTTGATAAAAACCTCTTACCATTCTGTATGTTTCCATTATGTATATGTCTGTGTGTGTACATATGAAAGAAGACTGCATATTATTGTTATCATATTTTTATTATCATATATTTAGGCCATGTATATTCTTTTAATTATACTATATATAAAGGTAATTTTATTTATATATTTTAAAATATGAATATATATAAATAAAATTACTATAACACATACAGAAGTAGCATATATTTTGTGTTCTTCCATAATTACTTTTTAAACCTAGACTGAAGACTTCACATTTTTCACAATTCAATTATATTTCTTACTTTTCCAAAGTATAAAGAACTATTTTGAGCCTGTCTTTGTAATTTTATATTTTTGGTGAATATTCCAAACTAATATAATATTGCCAGGTCTTCCAGATCTAAAGCAAAATAGAGCAGCATTTTAATTGTGTGGCCCTGGGGAAGTTGCTTGACCTCTCTTTGCCTCTGCTTCCTATCACAGATGTTTATTATAAGGGTTAAATGTGCTAAACCAAGAAAAGCCCCAAGGATGGTGCCTGGCAAACTGCACACTGTTAATACATGTTAGTGGACCCTCCTCACCTCTCTGCCACACCGAAGCAGAAAGACTTATCTCCTGAATGATGTTGGCAGACCTGTGCACAGTGACTCAAATCCCAGCTATTCTTATCTTGGATTTTAGCTCTTGGAGTCAATACAGCCATGGAGATCACTGGTCTTGTGACTTTTTATGTCTTTCAGTATGAAATCATTAGAACTGAGAAAATGAAAACATTCCTGTTATGACTTCCTGAGAAAAAGAAACTTAGTAACATGCTTTGGTAGGAATTATTCTTCTTTCTCCTACTGTGACCCTCTTGCTGGTCCCATCAGGACTCTTGGTTCTGTGCCTGATTCACACCAGGAGCATACTCTGATCAAAAAGAGGGAAACTGGAGAAGAGAGGCAGGATTATATGAGGGGTTCTCAAAATGGCAGCACATAATCCCTTGTACCTCACATTTATGTATGTACAGGTAGAAATCCCTCACATTTATGTAGCCCTCTGTGTTTCCAACTTACCTTTGTAATACAGGCAAGTGAGCATGAAACACTTAAAAAAATAGAAACAAAAACAAGAGGAGCATATTTACGTAAGGAAAGAGTGGAGAGGGGTTTGTTTATGTTTGGAAAAAAAAAAGAAGTAACATAGAGTAAAAGCCACCAGGTAAGTTCAAATGTAGTAGTACTTTGTTTTCTTGGAAGATGAATCAATGAAGGCACCTTACTGTCTCCAATCCAGTCATATCCCTGAACCCAATCATGACCAGCAGAGGTTGTTCTAAATTGTTTCCTCCAATATAGAGATAATTGTCAATGATTTTTCAGTGATTGTGCTCTCCGTTTTCTTTGTCTTTTTCTGAATGACTGAGGAAAAATTTAGGAAAGCTGAACTCAGAAAACATACTTTGTCCGTTTAGCCATCCATTTATCTTTATGGATCCATCTTTATTCATTCATTAATTCACTCAGTCAATATATATTGAATCTCAACCACGTGTCAGACACTGTTCCATGCCTCTAATGTTCTGCATATAATGAAAGTAAAAATAAAGGCAGCTAACACTTATCGATCCCTACTTATGTGCCAGAAACTCTTTTAGGTGTTCCACTTAAAATACTGTGTTTAACCTCTGAAATAGCTTTATGATATATATTGTGATTATCTCCTTTTTAAAGATAAGAAACAGACTTAAAAGGATTACATAACTTGTATAAGATTGCACACTTGCAAGTAAAAATGCAGTAACGCAGAAATGCAGTAATGCTATTTCCTCTCGTATTGCAGCCACCCCACTCCCAGCGAACCTTCCTATGGCAGGCTTTATTCTTCCATCAGTTTCTTCCTCTGTTCCTAAATGACAATTTCACCCCCATTTCCTGGGTACTTTGTTGTTTTAATACACAGTAAGTTTATGTGACTGGTTTTGGCATTCATCTAATAAAAATAGCCATTAATTCAATAAACATTTAGTGAAGCCAACTGTTGAGCTCTGGGATGAGTACTGGGGATTCAGCAGTGAATGAGACAGAGGGTGGAGATAGGGCTCTGGGGCTCGGCTGCCTTTGTTCAACCCCAGACCTGCCTCTCGCTAGCTCCTCTCGCCATTAGTATTTTTGTTGCAGTTTCCTCCTCTGTCAAATGGGAATAATAATGACAATTGTTAATTGATAATCTAATTTTCAATTAAAAATCTCATGGAGTAGTCAGGATTAAATGACTTTATACATGCAAACCACTTAGAATGACACTTTGTGGGGAGAGATCCAAGATGGCCGATTAGCAACAGCTCAGGAATGTAGCTCCCAGTGAAAGCGCAGAGAATGAGTGGACGCCGCACTTTCCGACGAATTTTTGTTGCCCACAGACCGGGAGATTCCTGGCAGAGGAGCCACACGGGT